>JBCAUG010733731.1:0-11846 GCA_038406175.1 Haplosyllis leylae | reverse complement strand
AGTCATGACACCTTATGCTCAGACATTTCTGCCTAAGACTGGTGTCTGGAATCAGTACTGCCACTACTGATTCCATGAATCATTGCATTGTTTGCCTGGCCCGCAACCACGGAAGACCCATTGATGTGGTTACACTAAAATAGATTATTCTGCCAATTTGCCAGAATAGTATTGGTTGAGTTTTGATCAGTTGTTGAATTAAATTTTTTTGTTAAGGATTTAGCAAAAATTTCAAAAAGATTTGGGTGAAACAATATTGAATGCATGGTAAATATTTAATAAATATTTGGCAAAGTTTTATTTTACCGTAAAGTTCCATGGTACTATAAATGATCCCTTGCTGGTTTCACCAGGCAGTGAGTAAGATCTTGGCCATGAAAACATCGTCAATACTTGCTTGTTTTGCCAAGTGTGTAAGGTGCGTGACTCTCTGTTTTGGAGACCAGTCTGCCAATGCAGAGAAGTCATGACACCTTAGCTTCAGACATTTCTGTCCTTAGCTTCAGACATTTCTGTCTAAAACTGGTGTCTTATGCAATTACTATCCAATATCAAATATTTGATCAATATTTGCCATGCATTCAAAGTTTTTTTACGAATACCTTGTAAAATATTTGGCAAATCTTTAACAAAAATTTAATTCAACAATTGATCCAATAGTATATACAACTAATGCAATTCTTGCAAACTTGGCAGAATGATCTATTTTAGGGAAAACTCGATTCGCTGAACATTTAGAAAAAATATGTTCATCTATGTTTAAACAAAATTGTGTTTGTTATCGGATCAAATATCGAGAAAATACAATAGAGAACAAGTGTATAATCGTGGAGGAATATGAGACTTTCAATTATATATATGTATCCACATTTTAAATAGTTTTATGTACATAAAATAGGTTCTACTTCCAACATTTTAGTTATAGCATATTTTAAATAAGCGATCATTAAAAAAGAATCAAGTATATATATTCCTCCCCGAAGAAGAATTCAGATTTTTTCATTGATTCTAAATGTTTCTGACTATTTGTATCAATTTTCAAAGTATTCTTAGTAAAGTAGCCTGTATCCCTCCATGATCTCCGTGTCTCCAGCAATTTCCAAATCTCTGGACACCTAAAGTGCTTGTTTAATTTTTTCTAAGATAGTGACGTGTGTGTTTGTGCACTCTGCCGACTAAAGTAAATTTATGATGCGTTCATGATGGTAATCAGACAATGGAGTCCAATCACGTGTAGACTCATTCACATCCGGAGAAAGATCGGCGTCCCGAAAGTAAACATATTTAAAATTCTTTTACTATATCTGCATCAATGCACAATCACAAGAAGATTTTATACTAGGCACCCGGTCAGCATCCCCACCTGAATACGACCTGTGGTTACATTAGATTGACATGCATGACAAGTTTGCGTATGCCACAATTTATTTCAGTGAGAGCAATAATGTCACAATAAAATGCAAACTTCTTAAAATTAACTAATTCTTAAATTCGCCAAAAGCTTTCTAGGGGTTATATTCAAATGGAGGGAATGATACGTTGTCTCTCCTTAAAAAGTAAAATTTAGTACTTTTTTGCTAGATATGTAATTCTCATATCTTTGTTTCGGTGCAAAATGATGAAATCAACAATTTTGAACAATTACCAAATTGCAAATTAACATATTTTTAAAAATACAGTGAAAAAACTGTCAAATGTATCTTTGTGTCTTGAGATATTGTTTATTTAACTATATTTTACAAACTATAGCAATTTATAAGTTAAAAACTGTTCAAAATTGTTCATAGTATCATTTTTCCCCGAAACAAAGATATGGGAATTGAATATCTAACAAAAAAGTACTAAATTTTCACTTTCTAAGAAAAGTCAACGTCCCATTCCCTCCATTTGAACATAACCCGTGTTTTTGCATATGGATGTCAGATTCCAAAAGCATTCTCGAGGCTTGTGATTCAGGCTTGACCGGGAATGAAAAATGCGGCACTTCTGCGTGTGTGTATCAGCAACGACTACATTTTGATGTGTCTTCATATTTTGATGGCCTATTAGCTACAAAAAGTGACAATAAAAAAACTGTCTTAATTTTGTTGCCGCATGTTTCTACCTGACATGTTATGAAAATGTGGCAATACTCTTCAAAACAAAATACGTAGAATTTCTGCCATGTGTCATGAGGAAACGACAAAAAAAACACAAAAATGCTTAATTTGAGTCTTACTCTGATTTGTTGTGACAGTTTATCACACTTTTCGTAGTAGTCCCGGACGCATAAGGAATCTTTCGCTAGAGTTGCTGAGTTCACGATCCTCTTGGCCAAAGGACACTGGACTGAACATGACCTCACGAAAGAAGACTGTGCACCTTGCTGGGAAAGCGGATCATTTTCACTTTGTAATATCAACAATGATATCATCAAAGCGTTATTACTTTAATCATCAAAGCGTTATTACTTTAATCAAGCCAATGGAAATGGCGTGGAAATGACTTGACAAATTTGTGGATTAATTTTTAGGTCACATGGTGATTCCAGACCCTGCCGTGACTCCTCATCACCCCAGTCCTGTTTGAGAAGGTAAGTGATCTTAATATGCAGATTCATTCCTTGAGGACATACTCGGCGAAACGTGAACAATCAAAATTAGATCTAAAGCAATAAATTGATAAGCGTTAAATCAAAAGACAAAGTACTAACGTGTCACGAAATGACAATTCGATGTTCTCCAAAGTTTAAGTTTCGAAGGAGAAAATAAAAGTGATAGTAGGCGGAGCTGCCAATTTGTGCTCATATCAGTTTTGAGATCTGTATGTATTGAATGACTCATTGCACGCACTTTAAACATTTTGGTAAAACCATGGATCAGTGACAACCGGAGATTAAGGTTTTAGTTCCACTACAAACATGTAAGTCACACAAAGCTGTTCATATTTTGTTAAAAGTTTAGCATGACATTTGAAGGCATTGTCATTGCTAATCTGGAGTAGTACTGCGAGAGTTTGACATTGTAAAAGTTGTTAATGTGGTTATGTCATTGTAAATATCATTAATGTCATTTCGAGATTTGCTCAAATGCAGAGAATGATGGTACTTGTCGACAGGGATTTATTATTCCTTCTGTGAAATTTTAGAATGCAACAACAAAATAGGCTGGTTAAAGAAGTAATTTGGTTCATTTGGCAAATGGAAATCGAGCCAATATGTCATGATTTTACAGCATTGTGGGCATTGATGTTGTCTGTGGACAAGTTGACATCAAATAGAAAAAATTGATTTAAAACGACACTTGACTTCATCTCGCGGCTGTGGCTTTCTTTTCTAATTTGCAGACATAATTATTGTTATTCTCAAAACTTTTCTCTGCATTCAGTGACTCTGAAAATCAAAATGAGATCTCATAAGGATTTTCAGGGTTTTTTTCAGGCTGCCTCCACTGATAGTCTTGTCAAACTAATTCTTGCAATAAAAATTGTGTATTATTGACTTGACTGTGTTTTACCCCCTCCCCCATCTCTGCATTTAGGGTCCTAGTTTTTAATTTTTCTACAAAATCCTCCAGCTTTACTCTGTTCAAAATATGTACACATTTATCCTATCTATCAATTTTTCTAACTTCAGATTTTCATTTGATATACATTTTTGTTCTTATGTGCATAGTTATACATTAAATTGATTCGGATTACAAAAAATCATGTGTGTAAACATTTTAAAATTGAACTGAAAGGTCTCAGAACTAATGAATATTTGTTAAAATTCAACAAGAGGTGATCGGAAAAGTAGAAAGATACATATTGTGATAATAAAAATGCTACAGCTTTTGAGGCTCTCATCTGACTTACAGAGACCAATTCAAAATAATAATTAAGACCTCTGATTTTTCCCTTCAATAAAAAGAATATTACATTTGCAAAAATGACTGGAATCCTTTGTAAAAATACGCATTCTATTCTTTTCCTGGAACCTTTCCTTCAATTTATCACTTTAGTTGGAGAAAAGGTAACAGGTTGTGCATGAGGAGTTGGTGGGGAGTTGGCCCAGCTCTGCCCACTCCTCAGGATCTGGATGTATTGCCAAAGTATCTAAAAGTGGCACAAATAGCCTAAACTGTGTAATTTAGCATATCTTGAGTGGAGAGTTGGTTCAACTCCTCACAAATACCTGAGAAGAAGTTCCTGCTGTTTGCTATAATGACACTGAACAGTCTGGTGGTTATTCGGGAGGTCCTACTTTCATAGGGTGTGTCTCCCTTATATACTCACTACCTAACCACCAGAATATCAGTGCAACCTTACAAAGTAGTTCCAGTGGTGTGTTGGAAACATTACAAAGGATTGGAGCTATTTAGTGCCTTTTGTGGTTAAACAAGCTATTGGAACACACTGTCTCAGTTTGCAAGAATTGAGAAGTTGAGAGTTGAGCAAGAATACAGTCTTTCATGTCAGATGGTGATTGGTTAAACAAATCATGCGATTTACTGATTGGCTACTGGGGAAGGTGCATGTGATGCAATGACATTGATGGATAACTATTGAGGAGTTGAACAGGGCTACACATGATTAGCACATGACCAGTGCATGTGAACTATGTGGAAGTGAGTGAGGAGTTGGCTACTGGAGGATTGACATCCTTTTGGCTGTTGGAAGCCAAATATGCACACAGTTCACCTTCAACTCCTCAGTCTCACAATTATATACATTCAACCTGTTACATTGAATACAATAATTGTGATTCCAAATTTTTCAATTGATGGCTATGTTTCCTTAGTCATCTGATAAACATTTAATGACTCTGTGATTTTTTGTAAGCAGTGAGAATAACTTGGTTCATGTGATTTTTAAGAATTTCTTGAGTTCTGAGTTGAAAACAGCCACTATTTCCTAAAAATATGTACACTTCCTTGAAGGCATCCAGTGATTTAGAATGTGTGTATAACTTTCTTATAGTTTTAAATCTGAAGAAATAATTCTTGAGCTGGTAGAAATAGATCTGATCTATCTGATCTAAAGCATTGTAAATCTGCCGTTGATTTTCTTAGTTATACAGTTGAGAGGGAAGATGCTAGAAAATATTAACTTAATTGGAGTAGTTTAACTTTACTGAGTGAAATGCGTAACTGTGAATGTAAAACCTGAATTGGAAGAAACAGTGTTAACTATTGCAACGGACTCATAATGATGCAACTGAATTACTTCAGACTATTGCAAGAATACAGTGACTGGACTCCAAAGCCAATGACTTTGTTAAATCTTTAAATATTAAAGATGATAAGACAGACATGTACAATGTTGCGCCTGAGCTGAATCAGATTGGAACAAGCGAAATGTAAATGAAGTGCAAAATGGAGATGATGATCCATTTTAAAGGCGTTTGTGCCCGTTCTAATAAAATTTCGGTATAATTTTTAGGGATCCAAATAAAAGAAATTTGACACTATTCAAGACACCAACGATGTTAAATTATTCCAAGTAATAAAAGCCATCTGAAAATTAACCCATTTTTATGTGGTTTAAGTTTACCTTATAGCGTAGCGATGGAGAATTTCTTATCGGCAAGTTGGGACACTTTCCATTGGAATTTTTTTGTCAAATTTGGACTCAAGACAGCTTGAGACATTTCCTATGACATTTTATGACCACTTTTTGAAATATGTTAAATTTTAGTGACTCCAGGGCTGTTTAAGTATTTGTGCAAAATTGGGCGCCATCAGAAAATCAAAGTTTTCTAGATGAAGGAGTGACAAGTCTTCCATATACCTCATTAGTCTAAGGTGGACAATACAAGATTCTTATAGAGAAGGTCATAAACTTTGAATGAGTGGTGGTACATCAAAATCAGATGAGAATAAACTTCAGAAATAAGGAAAATGTAAGGCAACCTCAAATTATTGCATGATCATGATAAATTTCACAACTTCACCAGATCACTTAAAATCACTCATTTTGGTGTTTCAAGACTATTTTTCAGAAAATTTTACTATTTTTAGAAAAATTAATTGAATCAATTAATCCTATCTAGCATTACTACTTTTAAGCAAAAATATGTACTTTAAATTCACCCCTGCATCCCTCAGGTAAATATTCACATATTCAATGAATATATTCACTAAATTAATGAATACATTCACTACCAAGTGAGAGACAGGAATATGTCATGTAGTAAAGTCAAACAACTTGACTATGGAGGAGGTTCACAATAAATATCTTGACACACTGAGGTTCAAACATAATAATGTCAATTTTGATGTCACATATGATGGTCACCAAAACCCCTCAAAATGTTTATAGAAAGTATTTTTGACCAACTTTGATGATCTTCACATGTGACATCAAAATTAACATCATAATGTGTTAACCTCATTATGTTGATTTTTTGTGAACCTCCTCCAGAATCCAGCTGTTGGATTTTTTTTGACAATTTGACATCTTTTTGACAATTTGACATTTTTTGACATTTTGACACATTACTTAAACCTCCTCAGCCTGTCACAGGGATATTTTTTTTTTTACAAAATCAGTGCGATGTCCATTACACTGCTTCAAAAGATTAATCAACAACAAAAATGGACCTCAATGGCAAAATACTGTTTGCGCAAAGACGAAAAGTAAGGACACGGAATTATCTAAATGTGTCCAGAAAATAAGCAGTATCATGGCAATAAGCTTATTTCCAAAGGGTCTCGCTTCTCGTGCCAATATAACTAATTAGCTAATTCCATTGCCTGCGCTGATTAGATCTGTTTTTGGATTGATGCAAAAACAGCGCCATGAGGAATAAATTGGCCCTTCCGTTTCTTCGGAATTTTTCAACAGATTTCCGTATACAATCTCCAGCAGTTAAGTTTGACAGTTAAGTTTGTTTTTCCCGCTAAAAAGTGGTTTGTCAATGATGCAATGCATTTCCAAAAGAGCAGTTCCGAGACTAAACGATCTGATCTGTCACTTTTCGAGGACTTCATTTCTGAGGACGTGCAACAGCAACTGCTACCTTGGTAATTTCTCATTTTAAAGTGTACACCATCTCTAGCACTTTGACAATATCTTAATGAGATGAGGAACGAAATGTACAACACATGGTACATGGTACAAAAACCTTACACATTACTATCCTTAGGCCCAATAATATAATAGGTGACAGAGAGGTTGTAAACTACTCCCCACCAAACCGAAACTGAAAGTCTTAAATGCGATCCTTTCTTGCTAAGTGGATCTGGAAACCGTCTGCTTCTGTTTCTGTTCTCTTTCTGTTAATAAACACATTGAGATCATTCTCAGTGACAAAACTTTTTCTACCTAGTATTATCTCAGAAAAAAAATGCTTTCCCTGAGACCTTTCTAGGTACAAAGTGCTTCTCCCTGAGACTTTCTAGGTATAAGATTGCTTCCCCTTTTTGCTGTGAAATAAAAAAACAATACATTACCACTATCGGAAACACTAGGATACCATAAACTGTGGAATAAATTGGCCTTATGACTAGCCTTCAACTGTTAGAAGCTGAAACATGCTTATTTCTAACCAGTGAACCATTACACCGTGATAGTACAAACTTCCCAGTTGCCAGTCGCCCCCCCCCAATTGCTGCATGATAGTACCCCTCCTCAATGCTGCGTGATAGTACCCTACCCAATTGCTACATACCCAATGCTGGATCTTGCTTTTTGTGCACAAAAGCAGGCCACTTAAGATTTGAATAGCAGGAACTTCTTTTTATTCATTATTGGTTTCATCTCACTGAACTTCAAAAGGATAAAAAGGGTTTCTAACTAAACTGTCTACTGTGCTAAATAGCCAAAATAACAAGGAATATTTATATTTTAGCAACATTTGATGATTGTCGTCAATAAACAAAACTAGTGTGGAGAAAACAAAAGAAGATAAACTTAATCAGGGAAAGTGACAAAAATAACAACTGAGTAACATTTGCTACTTTTTTTACTTATTTGCTATTCATAAAACAATTAGATCTACCGAAAGTAGCAAGTCACATATTTAACAACTCGTGCACATCTGTCGATACCAAATTCACTACTCGGAGGAAACATCGCAATGGGTGGGGTCCGGGGCTGGGGCCGAGGCCGGGAAGGGGTTAGTGGTGCCTGGTCCTTCCCAGCAAGAGGGATAGGGGGCCTGCACCTTACCTGTCCCAATGGATCCTAAGGACCCTCGAATGAACAGGTCTACTGAGAGAGCACTGAAAACATTACCTTGATCGGGGATCTAGACCAGTTGCATCAACTGAAAAGCGTGATGCCTGTTTCATTTTTTTGGAAAGATCTTCAGTAAAAAATTTTACACTCATTCATACAGGTATTTGCTAATTGAAAGCAAACATTTAGCCGTTTGTATTGTCATGTTGATCTCTATTGACAAAGTAATCTTTAACAATTGTCACATGCAATTCTGATTTCCTAAAATACCTTACCCTCACAACCTTACAACCTAACACAAACCCTGTGTTTTAGATGGTTTAAATATATGCTTAATCTTACACCCTATCAATTGGGAATTTCTCAATGACAATTTATAACATTTCCTTTTGGATTTCTTTATGCCAGATTCACACAAAAGATGTATTTAAGACATGTCCTATTTATGTTAAATAGGAGGTCTGTTGCTGTTGGCTGTTTTAAAGGCAATTTCAAATGTTTCATGTTTGTGCATGGTGATAAATATGTTGAACATGTGACCTTGATTCAAATTTGGTTACTTCTAGGAGGAGTTTGGACTTCAAATTTCTATTGAATGTAGGGGTAATTATTGTCCATTTGTAGAAAATAAATGGAATCAAATATTGGTTATTAAGGGAATGGTACTGATTTAAAGTCTCAAATCAGCAAAAAAGCAAGATGGCCACCAAAGTCATCCCATACTATTGTGCAATCTTTTCAATACAAGTATCTTTTCAACTAATTTTGATGACCTTCATATCAAAATTGTCATCATTATGTGTAAAAATGGTGTCAATTTATTTTTTGTGTGAACCTCCTCCTTAGTCCAGCTGTTTGACTTTTTAACATGTGACGATTTTTTGATAGTTTGATACATGACATATTACTTCAACCACCACACTCGTCACAGGGCTATTGTTTATGAAGACAAATTTTTGTTGTTGAGCTATGGTCATGGATTGAGACTACATACACTGTTTGCAGAGCATGCAAACTCGTCCTCGTACCCGAAATCGTAAGGATACTGAAAATCCTGTCATTTATTATATTTTCATTGAATTTGCCATTGTGGGTTTATAGTGCATTTCCCAAACAAAGTCAGCAGGATTTTGTTTTGACACATCGCCGTAATATCATGTGAATCTCCTATGAATCATACACATATCATTCTCTCGTTGCGGCTAATTGGTCTCTTTCCTTTGATGATACATAGCTTATTCGGGTAATTCGTCAAAATGAATGGGTCCAGTGTCTTATTTCATTTGATAACCTATCTTTGAAAGCCAGGTGTTCCTTGTAAAGTGTATTGTCTGTAATAGATCTATGTCCCCAAGAAGGTTTCGGTCGGTACTGGAATGCTAGCACTGTAGGATTCGAATTCCCATTTAATCATAATTTTAAATCGTTTCCCCCAGATTAAATAACGTGTTTTTCACACAATACAGATCTATCCAAGTCATGGATGTGTCACCATAAAAACGCTGCAGTTAGATGTTTTCCTGACATGTTGCTGACAACCGACTGCAATTGAATTACTTTTAATTAAATTGGGACATGACTACGATATTCTGTTAAATGCTTTCTCTTGACAATTTCTATTTCAGTTACAAATGTGAGAACTGTTCGCAATAAAATTTATCAACTACATCTTAAAATTTGAAAAGGAAATTTTAGGTTTTATTATTTGTCAGGAACGAAACCAACCATCTCATGGTTCTCATTCAGTTACTACAAGGACAATAAAGACAACAAAAACGACAAAGACATTGAGGATACTCTTGCTCTTGTACTTTCATAACTGTGGTCATTAGTGTAGTTCATAGTATATCTCAAAGAAAGAGAGAAACAAAGGAAAGTTCGGATTAATATCCGGAATTTCCTGGGTAATGGTATTCCCCTGTGACGCAAATAATTGCTTCAAGGTAAACTACTTGGTTTCACTGAATAGAACATAGACAGCTTTATTTATGGCAGGAACCTTTTGGCACGAAAATTAAATTACAAACTCGTTTTATTTGATTTGTTTTTCTTCACACAAACAAAATTTTAAAAGCGTTATCTGTGATGCCCAGTTTGCTTGGTAGTGGGGAAAAGCTCGTGACACTATAAGTTTTTTAGATGAGAGTAAAAACTAGTTGCTTACCATTAAGAGGTGATGGTCGAGGACAAGGTAAAGGTGGTGGTGATTGGAGTATATACTACATTTTAGGGATAAAACATAGTTGTCATTATCACAAGTATTACTCTTAACTAGATTGGTCCGGGGTGGCAACAGTTATGTGGGAATTAGTTTGTGCACTGGGCCCAACTTCGTGGGGTAATGTGTGCATGTGACAGGGGGAATTGGATTGGATATTGAAATATTCACACCCATGATTGGTGCATGCCCTTCAGGTCCCAGCCCAAGGGGCTTTAAAACTCCTCGTAGTGGGATGTTTGTGGCAACTGTGTAGGTCCGTGTATATCATTTTTATCGTTTTACCTTTTAGAGTTCTAGTATTATTTTTAAGGAGGGTGAAACACAGTTGTGTCAGAAGGAAGTGCAATGCCAAAAATGATCTCTTTGTTAGATATCCGACAGAAACAGTACTGTCAGAAGAAAATAACTTCAAAAACCAGCAACAGGACTGTTCCTGTGAATTATTTTTGGTAAATTGAGATCGATCCACCCTTTTGTTTGTGATTGATGTTTTGTGAAGAGATATTCCTTTCAATTGTGATCTTAATATTTCCGTAATCGAACTTCTCAAACTAACTATATTCTACCCCTGGCATATAAAGGTTAACAGGCATCCTTTCACATACTCACAACGTATGATCAATTAGTAAGTAAAGGCTATCTGTTTACCATCATCTGAAACCGACTAATACTGTGAAATAGACATGCAACTTTCTCCCTTGCGGGGCATTAGCTGAAAATTGAATCCAAGTTTATCTCCATGGATTAGACCTTCTGTACAGGACGGCAAATTAATACGCAACATATTATCCTCCTTTCTTTGATGTTATTGTCTAATTGAATCCTCTTTTAGTATGACATTGGGCCAGGTTTAGAATAGTTAGAACGAGTACACGGTTGCAAAGGGCATATTTCAGCGCACGAAAATAATTGATAGCAATCATTCCAATGTTAAGAAGTGTGGTCCTCAAGAGTAATTCCATTTGATTGTTTACTCGTTGTAACGAGAACCATTGTATTCTTTTAGAATAGAAATTGATTTCTCCCACTGTTTGTGAAGAACTGAAACTTTTGAATTTATTTGACAAATTTATCTCTGTAGCTGAAACAGAATATAGAAAAAGAATCCTTTATCTTTCTTCTACACAAGTTTAGTTGTCAAACTTTTAAGATTGTAAACACCTTTACCAAGGATTGCATTCAAATGGAACGAAAGACTCCGCTAAAAAGTAAAAATTGAGTACTTCTTTTTAGAAAATTTTTAATTCTTTTATTTTGGCAGATAATGGTACAATAAACAATTGTAGAGTATATTTTACTTGTGTCACCTATATTACAATTATTTGGTTTATTGTCTCAACCCCAGTCAGAATTGAGTGTCTGCCTGTTCAGTGAGGAGAGCAGGAGTTTTTTAATCTCGGGTGGTGACAGCAGTTATTCATGGGTGTTAGTTCGTGCACTGGACCTATTTGTGAAGGAGGAGTGGCTGGCTGTACTACTGGGTGAG
>JBCAUG010733720.1:0-11846 GCA_038406175.1 Haplosyllis leylae | reverse complement strand
ATCGCTCTCATTTCCAAGGCATGCTAGCTAGGAGGACGCCACTTGTTTTTGGAGGAGTGGGGTAAGTTTCCTTTATGCACCTAGCATTGTGAATGATTCCTGGAAAAACCTGGAGATTTGGAAGGGGTCAAAAAGTTACCCGCTGTTGGTGCACCTGCTCTATATGTGGTAAATGATTGCTGACCACACTAGATTGTACAGGAGCATTCCACAGACTCAAACTATCCCCAGATGCTGCAAAAAAGAGCGCATTCATAACATCTCGGAAAGTTTGAATGGAAAGTAGCACCATTCAGACTTGCTTTACTCTAAATCATATTACTCTAAAGTGATGCAAGATACCCTTAGTGGTCTCGAACACTGTGCATGAAACTACATGGACGACATTCTCATCACATCGTATACTGAAAAAGAACACCTACACCACATTAAAGAAGTGTTTGAAAGGTTCAGACAATTTAACATGAAGTTGAAATTGGAAAAATGTAAATTACTGAGGTCCAAGATTCACTTTCTAGGCCATGTCATCAATTGGGAAGGCATTCAACCACTACCTGAAAAGTGTGACAAAATATCAAAAATAAAACTGCCAGCAAATGCAGTCGAAGCTAGAGCACTACTAGGTTTGTTCAATTACTACAGAAGGTTTATTCCAGCATTCTCAGACCTAATGGAACCCATCCAGGGATTACTGAAAAAGAATGTGAAATTTGAATGGTCAGAGAAATGCAACAACACATTCAAAGCTGCCAAAGAAACACTCGCACAAAACCCCTACTTTGCCACCCAGATCCAAACAAACCCTGGATCCTAGAAACAGATGCTAGTAAAACAGCATTTGCAGGCATACTGCTCCAACCATACAAATGGGACAGAATAGTGCAAGAGGTCCCGGTGACATTCATATCCTACAACTTCACAGCAACACAATGCTCATGGAGCGCAACTGAAAGAGAACTTTATGCTATATTAGTATCAGTCAGAAACTAATATACCTGTTATGTGGTTGCAAAGTAATGATCAGAAACAACCATAAACCACTACTCAAAATAGTGACAGGCACTGCAAAAACACAGAACTCAGTAGCATCAATAAGGCTGTGAAAATGGACATCTGAAATCCTAGACTTCAACCCTACAATGGAATACAAAAAGGGCTCATTAAACCTTACACCACTGGAAAACACAGAATCAATACACCTGGACAAACCTGCAGAAGTAAGTATGGTACAAACAAGAGCCAGTGCAGCAGAACAGGATAATGCCATGAAGATGCCACCAGAACTACAAATAAAAGTCAGAGACATCTTAAAAGTGATGGATAAGAGACAACTGATCCTGGATGTAGATCAGATTCTGGAATCACTCTACCCTGCTAAACTGTGAGAGCTGCAAGAAAATGACCAGTCCATTACTACACTAAGAAAATCCAGAAAAACAAGTATTGTACCAGATGACAACATTGTCCTATGATACACCATGGACAATGTAGGTGGAATGACACAAGTCATCCTGCTGCCCAAAGGACTACAACCTTGGATTGTAGCAAGCATGCACAAATTTTGCAGCCACCAAGGAGGAGACAGATGCTTCAACAAAATTAGATGCATCTACTATTGAAATGGCATGAAGAATGACAATTTCCAGTTCATTGCAAACTGCAAAATCTGCAAAATGGAATCACCCAACTTGGGCAAATACATGAACTTACACTTGGAAGTCAGCTCAGCACCAATGCACTTCCTAGCAATGGACACCATAGAGATAAGAAATGGTAAATCCCCATACAAATATGCATTTACCCTTATTGATATGCTGACCAATTATGTCTTTGCAATCCTGGTTAAAAACATCAGTGGTGAAATGCTAGTACACGAGTACATCTACAAAGTGTACCTACCCTTTGGATGAACTGAAAAGTTCTTGTCGGACAATGGGACCAGCTTCATAAATGAACACTGGAAAAACCTTGCAAAATCACTAGCATTCAAACACTTCCAGTTGAGTCCTAGGAACCTGCAAGCCAATGGGAAAATCAAAAATGTACATAAATTCCTGAAAAGAACTATGAAGAAAATAATGCATAGCAACCCCAATATCCAATGGCATGAGGCCATACAAATCGCAGTGCACAATTACAACACATTTCCCAGTGCAAACAATGGTCACTCACCATTCCTGCTCCACTTTGGCAGAGAAGACTCAAATCCACTGTGGAACTGCCTGAATCCCGGAAATACCACCATCCTGCAATGACAGTGCTGGTCCAAGAACTCCACAAACTCTGGAGAAGTCATGCCATGGAAATCTTAAAAAAAGGAGCAAATGCAACAATGAAAACATCAAAAAGGACCCACCCCTTAAAGTCAATGACAAAGTAATCATCAAAAACTTCCAGGCACACGGACTAGCACCGAAATTCTTCAGAGATTGGAAAATTCTTAAATTTAATTCAGAAGGACAAATAGTTGTAACAAACCCTCCAGGCAATTTACAAACACTATCCACTAGAGACATGAAAAAAGTAACATACACTGACCTGATCTTCTCTACCTGTGACTTCTTTAAGCCCAGCTGGAGAAGGTGAAAACTGGATAAAGAACACACTCAATTCAACAGTCAAGTTGTCAATAACATACCACAATCTAATGCACATCTTGATCATCCAAGGCCACAAGGCCCGGGCATGATACAAAATGGGCATTTCTCCATAGCAGCCACATGAATCTGCAATGTGAGGTTATCAGTGACAACACCGCCAAAGGAGATGCCTCTGATCTTGCCATACAGCAAACCACACAAATCCAAAGGCACAGCACATTCCAAGAACAAACTCCACTAACTCCGAACATTCCAGAATAAGCCCATACAGCAACAGTACAGTCATTATTGAACAAAGACGAGTTCCAGAGAATCCAAGACCATGTTCTAACTGTCAAAATATACCAATCTGCACATATCAGACATAAATGAACTGCAAATACTTCAAGTCACTGGCAATGTAAAGCGAACTCAAAAGTAAATCTTCATATCACTAGTGAATTGATGCACTTTCAGCACTCTGTCATCTGAACTCCTGAAAGTGGAAGTGAGAATAACAGAAATGTGCAAAAAACTAAAAGGCCAATGGCCAACCAGACACATGAAAGAAAAACCATGGAAACAAATGAACCAATCAAAATGGATTATCACACATCCATCAAAATGAAAAGTCAAAAACCCCATGTGGACCATGCATGGGAACATGGAATGAATTGTAGCAATATAGTTATTTGAGCCAATAGGGTTGAGTGACAAAAAGGATGCTGACAAAAGAAAAAGCAATCTAATCACCTTGAGCAAATTAGCCCTATATCAACAAGCACAGAACTTTCACACGGGCACAATCCTGTACATCACCAGACAATGTAAGGGAACACCCATGGACCTTCGGTGTTTTGTGAATTTTTCCCAAGAAAGCCCTGGAGGGATTCAATAGATTAGCCACCCAGGAAATCTAGCCAAGAATAATAAACTCAAAGATCAGAACCAGTGAAAATGAAAAGTGACAGAAAATGCACACTAGAGGCAGATTCAGTCAAACAGATGCATAAAAAGAAACAATGCACCTGTAACCCAACAAGGAACACAGCAAAAGGTGAGAAACACACCAAAGGTAGCTTGCAAAAGATCAAAGGACATTTCAGGAAAGCACTGCAGAATTCCCCAGAATAGCAACTAGAAAAACTGGAACATAGATCCACCTCGTGAAACACATAAACGTGAAATGCACACTGATAAACTATCATAAACCATACATGGCAACCCAGACCATAACCAAACAATTAATCCAAAAGGAATTAAAGAGTAAGAGACCAAAAGGTCAAAACTTGCACTTGTAGAATAATCATAATTGCATGAGCAACAATGTAGCAAAATGTATCAAAACGCAAATATTTGACTCAGCTGAATAATCACCATCAATCAATCACCAGAAAATAAGAACAGGTCTTTTCATAGGTGACAGAGAGGTTGTCATAGCCAGAATCTGGTAGCACTAAGCAACCCCGGTTCATCATTTCTAAGTACCGAGCAACCATAATCCCAAACAAGCGAATTGACCAAAGTGGGCAACAGTCATGTATGAATGACCTACCCACTGAGCACCCTCTGCCAGGTGCAACACACACTGTGATACTCATTAGCCTCTTTGGGCATGATTTTATGTATTTCACCATGAACTTGTAATTACAACCAGAAGTACTACAATAAATATCTACTGTACAGATACCTCAACCAATGCATTAGAGTTATCAATACAGTGTGCTGAGATGATCACACATGCAGATATTGGTATGTTGAACACATATGGAACCTACCTAATATAACTGTATCAAGAGACGTATCAAACCCTTCTTTTTCTGTTTAAATCTAATACAACTAAACCATTCAACTTCCTATATTGTCTCATTATCACTACAATGGACATGATAGAAATCAGGATTCCCAGCAGTACAAGTCCTCTCAAAACCCATAGTTCATGAGGAAAGAGGGAAACATCTATAAATATAAATATAAAACTTCTAAGTCTACATAGATTTCAATTATAGAAAGATAAAAGCAAACAACTTGTTGACATGTCAAAATAAAATAGACACAACATCTACAACACATATTCTCTTAAAAATTAATCAATATATGTAACATTATCATGCTAAGGAAAACTAAATTCATCAGGGTCTTCATGCATAAAACCAAGGTCTTGAATTGGTCTCTCTATCCCCTGCTCCAATCTAGACATTAAAACTCTCCTATGGAATTCTTCCAATGGATCTACCCCTTCCAAAATTCTTACACTTTGTTGCTGTGCATTATAATCTACTTCAGTTAAATTTTCATCAGAGTTTTTCTTCTTAATTTTCCTTCTCTTTCTTTCCTCTATCTTTTTTCTGGTAAGGGAGAAGACACAAAGGCACAACAGTCAAACACATACACTTAAAGCAGAAACAGTTCTGAAAAAATCAAAAATACTGTACCTTTGGTAACAGTTAGTACAGGACAAGGATTTATCTCCTAACTGTAAACAATTATTAAATTTTAAATATCATTTTATTTATTCAACATTACTTCTATAAGTAGTTGATATCATCTATTTTTTAAATTTTACCTTTTATTCACATTTCCATCTGTGAATCCATCTGTGAAAGGTGGCAAATCATCTCTGCCATTTAACAGGTCTGACACATCTGTGTCACTCCCAAAATCCCAATCATCTGAAATCAGGTCCTCATCTTCTGAAGCAGTCAATTCACCAGTTGATGTAGCAGTTGATTCAGTACTCATTTCAGCAGTTGATTCAGCACTCGATTCAACAGTTGTGAACAAATCTGATACAGTGCTAATTGCATTAGGTGAGGCTACAGGTATTGTGAGCTTTTGCAAAAATGACTCCTGTGTACTTGATGCAACAGTTGATGCAATAGCTGTTGTTGTGGTTAAATCTTCAACAGTGGTTGTAAGCTTTTGCAAAAGCATTGACACCTGTATGCTTGATGCAGTGGATGTAGTCACTCTATCCACAATTTCCTCTTCAGCTCTTTTGCGTAATATTGGTACCCAGTAATGATTTTTCAATGTGACTACATCTGCCATAACTGGAGTTGTTGTTGGAGGTGATGTTCCAAGACTCCTTATTTAATATTAAATTACTATGTACAGAATGGTTACAATCCTGGAAACTACTTTAACTACACAATTAGGAGTTGATCTTCAATTCATTTGTGCAGTTGAAGTAATTCTCTCAAAAATAATTCATTAACATGTCTAATGTTTACATGTTATTACATTATTATGTGCAGACCAGTTAAAATCCAGGGAACAACTTCAACTTTGCAATTAGGAGTTGATCCCCAACTCCTTTATGCAGTCAAAGTAGTTTCCTCAGATTTTCTTTACCCATTCTTCATTACAGATACTATGTCAGCTAGAGCATAGAATTACATTACTATGTGCAAACTGGTTAAAATCCTGGAAACTACTTCAACTCCACAATTAGGAGTTAATCCTCAACTCCTCTATGCAGTCAATGTAGTTTCCTCATTTGTTTTACCCATTTCTGTATTACAGTCACTGTGTCAATAGATTAACTCCTTGCATATTTACCTGCAATTTTGAATAGATCTGCATCTGTCATTGTGGAATAGTTTGATAATATTGTCAAATATTGACTCCTTCAACACTTTCCTAGCTTCACTGCAGACAGGACCATGAATGCTTAAGACAGGTTTCAAGCAGTGGAATGTCACCCAGGCAGTCACCCCTTTCTCCATAGTTAAAATAGCATTCAGTTCTTTCTATGCTACAAACACAATACATTGTGCACCCCTGAACAGTGCACTGACTCCAAAATACAATCAAAATGAAAAAAATACTGAAAGAAATAATTTCCCCATCTTCCTCTTTAAATTCACAATTTCAACTCCTAATTCAACTCCTTTGTCAGCACTTTACCCTGCAGCTAGATACAATCCAATAAAATTGTTTATATGAGGTCTAAACAAATGGACTCTTATCAGTGTTGAAAGCCCATTTAGCTAGTCTAAACAGAAATGAGGAATTTCTCCTAACTACACAATAATGTTGAGGAGTTAAATCGTTTGGGATAATGTTGACTGCAACAAGTGAAAAATATTATAAAATAGATAGATTTTTCATTTTATGTAATTTCATAAAGTTTTCAACTGCTTTGCATAAAATTTCGACTGCATGAACTCCTTTAGACTGCTAAATCTCAAAACAAGGCTGCACATAAAGGAGTTGACCACCATATTAGATGGATGCAAAAATTTGTAAAAAATCTACTCACACAGTTGATACGGAGTCAATTTTGACTAAGATAATTATGCCAAGGAGAAGCAAATGTATTAAGGACTTAGACTCCTTAGGGAAACAATCACAATATGGAGTCAATGCAGTCAATGCAGTTGAAGACACTTAGATTGATTTCATACGAGAACCTCTCATTTTACACAATGCAGAGAGTAAGTAATCATTTCCTTCACATACACAATTCCTTACATAGTCTAATGTTGGCAAAATGTAACTTTTAGCTGTTTTCACTTAAGTCATATTCTAGGTGACTCCATTGACTCTGTACCACAGAGTCAAAATTCAACTCCGTGAGGAGTTGATGGAGTTGCCTAGAATTTAACAGTTTTTTACCGAATGCATCTTTGGACTTAAAAATTAAACGTAGGCAACTACATTGACTCCCAATATCGCAGTTGACTTTTAACTCCTCACAGTAGTTTATGCAGTGCCCCAGAAAGGTATATTTCAGGATGTTACTGAGATATGTGATAGTATGTACAGGTCAATCAACTCCTTAAAATACTCCGATCTTTTACAGAGAAAATCCATATCTACTACCAAAATGTTGTTCAACCTATGATCCAAACATGGATCAACTTTCTTGATGAACCTCTATGTGGATTCTAATTACAATGTGATGAGGTAAGCCCTACCTCTAGAAACAAGGTAGAACATGACTGTATTTATACTCCTGAGGAGAAGAAAGGAATGAAACTGACTCCTGAATGCATAGCAATGTATGCAAAGAGGAACAACTTAAGGATGCAAATAAAGTAGTCAATACATTATCTGGATTCAGAGGAAGTGTAATTGTTGCATGTGACATCTGCTGACTCCATGTATGATGCATTTCTATATCAAATCTTGCATAAGAAAGATACCTACAAAGCTTTTCAGTTGAGGTGTCAGTGCAGTTACTACCTGGTTAAATGGCCTGAAGTTTTCAGTCCTATAGTACAGCCATATCTCAAAGAAGAGGAGTCATACAGAAGTTTTGTACTTAACATGGCTCAAGGACTTTCATTCCCAGTAGTCAATGTGATTTGTGCAATTGTTACCAAAATGTGGAACCTTAGCATTACTGTTGTCAGTCCTAAAGGAGTTGAAAGAAAATATCATAACATTCCGGATAAGTCAGTTGACATAGTTATTGTTTGGAACAGATTAAAAGGAGTCGACTGCCAGTTCTCAGCTACTAAAGTTGACAAGCCTGACTGGAGGCTGCATAAAGCTACAAACTGGTCAGCTCCTGTGAAATTAGCAGAACAGCAAGTGACAATGCTGAGAAATATCTTCAAAAAAGAGCTGCTGATAAGGTCAAGAATAAATACATTGAGGTGTCAGATGCCATTATCATGATGAAAGAGAAAATAGTCAATATGCACAAAGAAGTGGAGTTGATGGAAGCTCAAGTTGAGTCCATGAAAGGAAAGATTAAAACCTAAACACATAACATGTACAATATGGAGGGTACACAAGGGAAGCTCCGATGTAAACTCCTGAGTTTAGGAGTTAATGTGGAAAAATTTAGTTCACTAGGATCTGTTGTACCAGGCTATCAAGAAATTGAGTACAATTCCTCAAGAGCTCCTGCTGCAACACTATTAGTGAAACAACCCTCCTCAATTCAACCAACTCCTGAATCAACTCCAGGAGCAGTTCAACTGACTATGGAATCAAGAATAATTCCACCATCCAGTGCTGGTACTTTGCTTCAATATATTATGAAGAACCCTGTGGTGAAACTTGTTAGGGTACAATACCCAGCCACTGTTACAAGCACTCAAAGCATGACAACTCCTCAGATAGGCATGCAGAGCACACCAACTCCTCAAATAAGTTTGAAAAAGGAGTCAAATGTTGAACCCATACCAACTCCTCAAATAAGTTCGGAAAAGGAGTCTAATGTTCAACCTGTTTAGGAGTTTGTTTCCCAGCTAGAAGGTGATCAAGCTATGGAAATTGATTTTGTTGTAACTGATGTCATTGAGCAAGATATATATGTTGTAAAACAGTTACCTTCAGATCAACCACAACCAATCAACCCCTTGTGGTTGGACCCTGGAAGATTGATCTTACCACACAGTTCAACTGCTTCAACTACTCAGGAAATACCCACCTCAGATGTTTATACCACTCCTGAAGGTGCCAGTATTAGGTGGGGTAAAGTTTTAAAAGGAGTTCATAAATATTTCTGCACAAGATGTCAGACACCCTTTGCAACAAAAAGTGACACATTGAGGCATTATGAATTGAACTGCCCAAAATTACCAAAGAGTATGCATAAGAAATATACATGTGCTGAATGTGGAGTCAAAATAAGTAACAAACAATACTTGAAAGAACACATCTATGAAATTCACAGAAAAGATTTTTTGTATTTTTGTAAATTCTGCAACAAAGGTTTCTACAAACATACTGCAGCAAACTTTCACAAGAAAAGCTGTTTAGCTTACTTGTGCACTTAAAAAGGAGTTGATTTGTCTGGAGTTAAAACACTTGATATATCCTGTACTTGTTTTATTTATAAAACATTCAAAGCAGTCAATTTTTGTATGTAAAACACTTGAAGCAGTTGAATTTTACTAGAGTTAAAGCAGTTGCTCTCTCTTATATTCATTTATTTGTGAAACATTCAGAGCAGTCAATTTTTGTATGTAAAACACTCGAAGCAGTTGAATTTTACTGGAGTTAAAGCAGTTACTCTCTCCTATATTTGGTTATTTGTGAAACATTCAAAGCAGTCAATTTTTAACAAGGAGGAGTTAATGCACTTGTTGTCTCCAATATTTTATATGTAAAACACTCGAAACAGTTGAATTTTTACTGGAGTTAAAGCAGTTGCTGTCTCCAATATTTGTTCATAGGCAGAATACTTAAAGCAGTCGATTTTTTGTTTCAATCATACACAAACCTGTATGTAGTTAAATTACTTGATATAAATTCAAATATTCAAGTATGGAGTTGAACTAATAATATTTTCTGTATGTAGTTGATGTGTTCCTGCATACAAAAAGTATTATCAGATAATATTTCTAGAGGAGTTGATTTGTTCCTTCTCCAGAAATATTGTTAACTCTATTTTGCCATAAAGAAGTCTTCAATAAATATAATTTTTAAAACTATTCATCTGGTTTTCAATATTTTTAAAAACAAGACTCTGCATAACTACATGGTAAGCAGTTGATCTTCCACAACATAAGAATGTCCACAAACAGGCAACTACATGAACTACTTCCTAGGAGTTGGATCAACTACTTACCATGGAGTCTATGCAGTTTCTTGTTTCCAAACCATTGCCCACTTAGGATACAGTGACACAGTTTATGGGGTAACTGTTTACTTAAGAGTAGATGACACAGATTTATGGGGTGATTGTTTACTTAGGAGTTGGTGACACAGATTTATGGGGTGATTGTTTACTTAGGAGTTGGTGACACAGATTTATGGGGTGATTGTTTACTTAGCGGTTGCTGGTACAATTTTATTGGGCTATTGTTTAATTAGGAGTTGATGGTACAGATTTATGGTGTGAGCTGTGATTGGCCAATAGGTGTCACATGACCCAGTACCTCTAGACCAATCACAGCAGCCCCTATTGAACTACACACTGGAGATGAGTCATTCTTGTTGGAGCCTTCAGAAAGAGAGAGTGTAAAAAATACATTCCTCCTGTATGAGTGTTGAATACCTCTACAAGTATATTGTACTTTAACTCTCTCTGAAGGTTCCAGTACCTGAAAGACTACAGATTATTTAGATGTAATCCAGGACTCTGCACAACTACATGGTAAGCAGTTGATCTTCATCTATCTAGCATATACTTTGTTTAGTATATACCTGCAAACATTCTTGCAGTGAGGAGTCTAGTTTCTGAGAGGGTACCACCAGCCAGCATATTTAGTGGGTACTGCTGCCATTTAAGTTGCATAAAGCCATTACCAACTGATGGAGTCAAACCATCTACCTCTCAGAATCTATTACTTCTCACAAAGAATGTCCACAACCAGGCAACTACACAAATTATGTGCTAGGAGTCAGATCAACTACTTACCATGGAGTCTATGCAGTGTCGTGTATCACATCTGAACTATTTGTTGTCTTTCAGGTCAGGGATAAGGCCAGTCAGTGCAGTTCAGAGGCACGTGACAATCTCTCAGGCAATCACAGCAATCGCCCATAAAGGCCTCATACTCCTTAAGGTGCATCTTTTGAAGTCTGAACAAATATCAAATCTCAAATATTTAATTGGTCTCATCAAACTCTTAATTAGAATGGTTGTTTTCCAAGCAGATTCCGAAGCTCTCACATGTACATAACTTAATCCACATAATGTTGTCAAACTGTTCCAAAGTAAGTACATGTATGTAATTTTAGGCTTCAGAATGGGTGATTACAGATGCCAAGGGTCCCATTAAATCGTTTACTGTCCTATCATTGTGAGAATTGCTGCAATGTGTTGGTTGTAAAGTGGTTTTGGGCACACTTTCTGTATCGATTTGAAACGAAACGCCCGAGTTATCCTCAAAATAAATAATCATTAGACTGACCACAGAGGTATAGGCAAAAGGATAGGCTATTACCATGGTCTACATCTTTATTCAATCTGACTGATTTGTTCAGCCTTTAGACTCAATGCAATTTGAGTAGTCTTTATCCTTAGACACCAGGGACATTCCATCTCAAAGTCATGACTATTTCGGCTAACTCTACATAGTATTATTCTACATTGTTCTGTCACACGATAGGTTTTGAAATGACTACTTATACAATTTCAAAAGGCCTGCAATGTAGAATCCGTTTATTCTCAGAAATAGTTTCATTGACAATCCCAACACAATGTGTGAACAATCAACAGTGTCCTGTAGAACCCATTCAGACTTGGTAAGACTTCAAACTTGTGAACTACAGAATTGCATAAACACAGGTCGGATTCAGTTTAAAGTTCTGACTAGTTGCCTATGCCTAAAATCAGTTCTGACTAGCAGTCACCCATAG
>JBCAUG010733709.1:0-11847 GCA_038406175.1 Haplosyllis leylae | reverse complement strand
TGTGCATGTGCCGTCTTTGCACTGATTGGACGTTGTGTGAGGGGATGAAACAAGGCGCGTGTGATCTTCACGTGATCGGAACGTGATCCATGCATGATCCTGGCATAGATTTTGGCGGGAAAGTCTGAGGAGATCCCTGAGGTACGGAAAGTCACTCTTTGGCCCAACGGAAGCCAAATACAGTTAAGGTTTTGCTCCTCTCCTCAGAATTCGCAATAGTCTATTCGCAACCTGTTACACTATGCTGATAAGCATTCTTGTTGAATTTCTTCTGTCTTTTACGACCACCTGCTACTATCTCGAGAAATGTTCGCCAAATTTCTGATTTTTATTTTATTTTAAAAATCAGCATTGGACTAATCCAATCTTAATTATGATGAATTAATGTGATCGTTTAATTTCTTTATTCTAGTTTATTGAACTGTTCTTTTCCAGAACGAGAACAGCCACATATTTGATCAAAACCTAACAGCCACCAAAGCTTATTATGTCAGCATAAAACCACAAGGAGACTGCGGTTCCAGTGATTGTGCCCCTTTCTTCTCCGAAACTGTAACATTGTTAGGTGGGTTTCTTTGATTTTGCTCCAAGTTATCGAGCACGAATGTTTTCTGTTGATATTTACGAGACCGAATGTTCAAAGATGTAGTCCCACACCGAAACTCCGATTCTGAATGAGCAAGACTATTGATCATTCCAATGGAATGAAGTGTTTTGAATCTCCTGTTGAATTTTTTCGGGGGAGGGGAAGGGGGTTAGGGTGCGAGTAGGGATCAATTTCGCGTTTTCCCTGTTGAGAAGACGAGAAGAAATGAAGAAAATTTACAGTAGATTTCTTAGATTTCTACGTGAGAGTTAATAAACCTTAACAAGTGTGTCATTTTCATTGTAGACGTCAGGACAAAACCAACTGTTTCGTCAACTACCACCACTCCAAGAGCGAGTGTAGATCCATCAAAGGCCGCAGGGACAACAGGTACTCATTCAATTAAAATGGGTGTTTTATGTGTATCTTATTACCGCTCGAGTACGAAGTACGACAGGAGGTTATGTTTTCACATGTGTTTGTCTGTTAACATTGGGAGGGGGTACCCCAGTCCCAGGTCTCAGGTCCCAGGTCCTTTCCAAGGGAGGGGTACCCCAGTCCTAGGTTCTTTCCCAGGTCTCTGGTCCCAGGTCCTTTCTGGGGGCTACCCCATCCCAGCCAGGAGGGTACCCCCTGGGACTAGACTAGGGTCCCCCCTAGCTGGGACTGGACTGGGGTACCCCATCCAGGCTGGGACTGGATCGGGGTATCCCCCCCCAGTCTGGGATTTCACTGGGGTATTCCCCCCCTGGCTGGGACTGGACTGGGGTACCCTCCCCCCAGGCTGGGAATACCCCCCAGCCCCCTCCTCCCCCTGGAGACAGTACAGAAGAGTGAGTACTTGCTACGCAGTGGGCGTTACACCTCTTGCGGTAATGCAGTACGACTTCCCTGTTTTGAGATTAATTTCTACATAACGACCATCGGGCAGGAGGCGGTCTGTTCACAGGTCTGTTCTCACCGAGCGATCCCGTTGCAAATCCCGTTAAATTGACAGGCAAAATAGGAATGCAACCCATGCTGCCCGTCAGTGCCCATCAAAAAAGATCAAAGGTGCCACCCATCAATGTTGCCGTCAGGATGACGGGAATCGTTTGGTGCCGATGGATCTTTAGCCCAATTCCCATCACTAAATAAGACTTGTACCGCTTACGATGGGCAATGTGATCCCTGCACATCTTTCCACTCGTTGCAAGCGGTACCCTATGTATTTATATTGTGACGGAGTATCTATTTTATTGGTTTGGAAAAAAAAATAATACCGCTTTTCGTGGACAGATCCCAGTGTGATTGTGAAAGAAGCGGATGAAAACGACGATTACAAGACAAAGAAGAACATTATAATCGGCACTACGGTGGGAGGTGTGGGATTACTCTGTCTCATGGCAATCGCCTGTTACTGCTTCCACAAGAAAAGGATCCGTGGCGATGGTGAGGATTCGTTAGGGTCAATTTACACAGATTAGCGATTAGTTTAACTTGTGATTGCGATTGCATGGGATGATTGCGATTTTGTATGCTGTGAATAGGAATTACAATCACGAAAATGAATACAAAACCCACTTTTCGTTTGCGCATTCACAATCGCAATAGTTCAGCTAATTTTCAGATGTGTGCAATGAAAATTGGGGAAAATTTTGTACACATACAGAACAAAAAAAAATTGATATCCGAGTTCAATGTTTTGTCAATATTTTAAAAAGGTACACAATTCTTTTTCTTTTCATTTGCAATTGTAATTTGTATAAAATGATTTTTGTTTTAATTTTTTAGGAGCTTTTCCTTTACAAAGGTTCGGAAGGCAGCCCAGTAACACCGAAACAGCGCTGGGTACGTTTTATTTTCATTGATAATAAAAGTAATGGTTTCAAACGAAAAAGGAAAAGATTGGTGATGTGCAGAGCAAATTATACTTTATATTTTCGTTCATTTTCACTGAACTTCTTAGTTCCATTTGAAGGGAAAATGACACAATTTATAATTTGGCTGCGAAACTTAGATCTAATATTTTTTTACCGTCGGGGCGTTACGTCGTTTCGCTTTATGACGTCACTTGACACCGGGTCATGAAATAGCGCAGATTATTAAGTGCAGTAAGGGCAGGGTTATCTCAGTGCAAAAAGGTCATGCGAAGCAACAGGACGGAAAGGAACAGCAATGAAATATTAATTATCGAATTTAGCTTATTTCATGATGAATTTAACGAAATTAAATCGAAATGGTGGTGAGTGATAAATACTAAGACTATTGTGATCGAAGTACACCTACAAGAACTTCAGTTTAATTAATTTAATGTAGTAGTAAATGCCTCATCCGCGTACTCATGCAATATTTCAAGACGCCATGATAACACTATTAATATGTAATTAGATAGAATAGTGAGGAAGACAATTAATTTTACAAATAAAAATAAAATACAAGATGTGATTTGAAATCATGATGATATTTTTTTCTAGTGTGGAAAACAGATGTTTTTTGTTATTTATTGAAATATTTTAGCTACTTGAATATCATATAGTTGGATCCTTAATCTGAGATTAATTTTGTCACTTTTTTCAGACGTGTGCAAAGAATCGCCGAAGGTTCTGTTGCTTTATTCCTACGACTGTGCAGCTCACGAAGAAGTCGTTAAAAAGTTTGCAAACTATTTAAAAACCCCTGGTAAGTCTTCAAGTTTCTCTGAACCGTGTGGACTTTTGTACAGGAGAAAGGAAATCAATTGCGCTGTGGTCTTTTGGTTAGGCTTCGTCTTTCTATTTTAATTCTTAGAATCTAAGACTTACACATTATTTTGCAACTTATGGTACATAGAAACCTCCTTTTAAAAGACCACTTATTTTTCACAGATAATTTTTTCCCCAAAAAAGGAAGTGCCACTTACAGGATGTTGCAAATTTTTATTGCTGTAAAAGGGAGATTCTGTATTTTGAAAGGCCTCTTGTTTTTGTTTAGGTGATTGTGAGGTGTATTTAGACCTATATGACGTTGATGGAGTGAAGGATATGGGTATACATAGTTGGATACAAGAGAAGATAGAACTGTCGCAGTTCGTTGTTGTACTGTGCTCGACCGGTGCACGATTCAAGTGTGCCAAAAACAGACAGTTTAGGATGAAGCAGGAAAGAGAGGTATGAGTATTAGACTTCGGGAATTCTGTTCCTAATCAAGTTCCTAGCAAATTGACGCCCTCTCCAATGAAAAATTGAAGTAATTATGCATTCACACTGGCAGACACCAAGACGGAGACCGACGCAGATAAAATGGTACAGAACCCAATGGATATCTGTGTTGGTATCTGTCTCTGAACAAGCCATTTGTTACCGGTCCGACTATCAGTATCGGTGTCGGGAAGCATGAACACAATAATAGCAAAAACCGAAGTATCATATGAACGAAAAATGGTGCTTTCAGCATTGTTTCTAGAATAAAGAGACTGTCTCAATTGAATCAAGAGAAATAGTTGCGGAGATAGAATCTGGATGAACGATTTTTCCAAGTTCGTTCACATAACACACATTAATTAACTTAACTGTGTATTTTTCAGATGACGATCACTGAGAGCTTCGTTTGGTCCGTGGATTACGTGGCGGAGAAGATCCGAACAAGTCGGCAGGCTGGGGAGGACATTGACAAGTTCATAGTGGTTTACTTCGACTATGCAGGTGAGCATGACGTTCCACCGAAACTGGACGTTGCTATCCGGTACACGCTCATGAACGACATGCTCAGTCTCTACTGTCACCTGCACGGAGTGAAGTGGGAGACAATGGCCGGAACAGTCTCGGACTCATTGCTCGACTCAGGTGATCAAATGGAGCTAGTCGACAGGGAAACTATCAATAAGGTTGAAGCTGGGCAGGTCGTGTCGTCAAACGGTGTCACACACGATACGTTCACCCAGACACAAACGGGGAGTGAACTTCTCGAAGCTATCAACGCGGCCAAGAAGTTCTTCAAGGAAAATCCGGACTGGTTGGGGGAAACACTAGAGGCTGTGGGAAACGCAGCGACGCCGTCGCCAAATCCGAAAAATAAAGTGAACGGGAAAGAGGATCAAAGTGAAGTGAAGCAAGACGAAAGTTCGAAAACAGAAGACACTAAGAATCCGGAAACTCGGATTGATTCGCAGGAATCCAGTCCAACCAAAAACACAGGTGAAAATGGCAACACCGAAGATCCAACGTACAAGGAGCGACAACAACGAAGAATGAAAGAAGAGGAAAAACACCTGGATCTTTTACAACTTGATGAAGAGAAACAAGAGACAAATGGAGAAATATCCAAGGAAAATGAGAACAACAAGAGTTCACCTGTGAGTAATGGCCGTGTACCACCACCACCTCCTCAGAAATCCATTTCATTGGTTGATTTACCTGTCAATCACTCTCCATTGTTCAATCAACGTCAAGACAACAGTGGTAACATTCCAGTGGACAACAAGTCATATCCCGGGAAGTTGTCCCGAACTGTTTCTAATCCGAATGATGGAGATTTGCTGCGGAAGGAATTGCAGCTGAATTCTCCGGATTTTAACAAAACTAGAAATCCCAATAAAAAGCGCAGAAATTCCAAGAGTCAAAGCAACACAACCCTGCAGAGAATGAATGCCCAACACACGTCCGATGACTCTATTTTATCCAATGGCCTAGACGACGATGAACTACAGAAAGATATAGAATTCATACAGAACTTCGATGTGCATCATGCGCACGTTCACGATGAGCGCCCACCGAATCTACCGCCCTTACAAACTCTCAACACTGCAGCAACAATAGCTCCCCCCATATTAGGTCAACCCTCGCAACCTTCAAATGACCTTGACCCAATTGTGCTTGACCTTGACCTCAGTGAATACACACCGCCTGAAGACTTCATAACCTTGGCCAACCAATTTGAAAGTAACCATGGCAACGTTGGGAATCACGATAGCAACGGGCTCGTGAATGGATTAGTTAACACGACAATCAACATGGAAACGAATGGGAATGCGGATCAGGATAATACCGGATTTGTCAATCCAGTATTTGACTCGAATGCCAACAAACTTGGAGTGAAATCTATGAATCATTTTGTGATCGACTTTGTGGACCCAAGCGTGAAGCACAAACCGGAACAACTGAAACGAACATCAAGTACATCCAGTTCATAGTTACAATAGTGTTGCCATGGAAACACATAACATGTCGCATAAAATTAAACCATAATTGTCTATGGCCGTTGTTACTGCAATTATATAGCATATTATACATTTGTTGCACGACTGTCACATTGGGGCTCAGTTACACCGACGAAAGGCGAATGCGAAGGCGAAACTTTACTTATTATAATTAAAGGAGTTTTGGCAGTGTCGCTTTCGCGCAGTGTCCACAGCCTTTAAGATGTGAACGTATGCATATCACTTTAACTTGAAATTTCATAAAGGTAGCATGGAAAATATAATTTGTTGAAGCAATGAAGATATTTCTTTTATGATCTATTATTATTTTGACAATTCTTGTGGAACAAAATACAGAAAATTGCATTTTACTAGAACTTGTTATGATGGTGCTCCATTTGTAAACTTGAGAGGTTGTATCCTGAAACACACAAAACCCATTTGAATGAATATGCAAGAAAATGCTAATGATTAATACTTGACCTTGACCTATGAATATCCTGATAAATATCACAGTGTATAGGTGTTTCATTGTACTAATCTCCAATCCTGCAATATGTACATAGACAAAGATCACAGTTTACTTGAACTATTTTGTTAAATTTCGATAAATTATATGTGGTTGTATTTGAGCTTGTCAATCAAATTTTACTGTAATCTGAGCTCATTCCTAATATATTTCATTATTTTCTTTTGTGTGTTCTGTGTAAAGTTCTGATGGTCACAAACTTGACTGCAAACTGACCATATTGGTGTAAAGTTTGCTTATAGCACGTATACAAGCAAGCAAAAGAAAGGTATTTTCCCACTTACCGAAAGTAAACAATTACGCACTTTCCAAGTACATTTCTATTAACCTATTTGGAGTTCGCTTTCGCTTGGGTGTGAATACGCCTTTGGAATATCATTAAAATAAAAGGGAAACTACTTGCGGAACGAATGTTTGTAAAAATAACAACTGTTGCACCGTTTGTGAAACGTAATTGGCTCAATGATCTTTTGAAGTTCGACCGTCCAAAGTTATAAATGGCCATGAGTAGATGGCACGTATATTTTTGTTACTTCACTCTATTTCTTCATGTTCAGATAGAACATGGACTTTTTATGTTACCCTTGTTTTCTTATTTCTTCTTCGAGTATATTTTTGCCCTTATTTTTTGAAAGCAGTTGTTCATTTCGTAAATTAATTTAAACAATGTATTTTCCTATACTTTGCTGTTATTATTACTACATGGCTCAACAAATCATTTATAAACGTTTCCGATTCTTTTTTCAAGTGACCGAGTAAAGAGATGTACACCGAAATATTACCGTCATCATCATAAATGGAATTTCGAATCATTTCCATGATATGTTCGCAGAACCTTTTTTTGCGTACTGTTTCAACAGTCTGTTTCTTCTATGAATACATACTGATTGTAACACCAAAAGCCTTGTTCACATGCAACGTCTGCGTTTTTGTTTTCAATAATGGATTCTATGGGAACCAGTGGTAGTGTTTACGTACGGCATTCGCGTTTGCGTGAAGTAGAATTTACATGGGCCTGAAATGCAGACGTTATCTGTGAACACACCTTAAAATTTAACCATATTTTTGTCAGTAAACAAACAGTCGATCACTCAGTTAAATGCGCAGTACATGTCTTTTGAAAGACAGCCCTCTTCGGTGACACCCATTTCATACACTATTTCTAAATTTGAATAACGTTCAGATAAGCGGAAAGAGAATTGGAAACGTTTACCAGTTTGACTGGCTACGTTGATCGTATGATATTATGCTACAAATTTACATTCGGTTACGTGTTTACGTTTACAGAAATCATAGAATGTCTATTTTCCACACTGTTAATTTTGTAAAGAGCATTTGTATAAATATTTTGTAAATTGTTAAAATGTTAATAATACTCCACACAAACGTATTTATAGTAAGATGTGCTAAAGTAATTGAATGTTATTTCTTGCAAACGTGGCTTAATTTTAACTCAGAGCCCAAGATATTGTTCAGGCACAGAAGACACGGGTCAGATTGATTGTTAATGATGTGTGTGTTTACACAATAATACAGTAAAAGCTCGACTTTACGACATCTTGCTTGACAGACCACCTCAAGTTCATTTCAACTTAACATTCGGTTCTTATTTATCTTTTAAACTTTGGATCTGGTTGTTAAGGCCCGTTTACACCAAGCGTCAGCGTCAATGCAGAGTCAACACTGCGATGACGCTTGAGACATAGCCCTCATTGAAAATAATGGAAACAAAAGCAGTTGCTCCAGAATGGGTTTGCAACCCATTTTGCAGTGACTCCATTGTGGTCAATGAGAGGTATGTCACAAGCGTCATTGCAGCATTGACTCTGCATTGACGCTGACGCTTGGTGTGAACGGGGCCTTACATATGATATCTTACAACTTTAACATCCAGCTTTTACATAACTTTCCAAAACGTTTCTTTTCCAGTTATGAGATACCTCTCTTATGAAGCACCTCTCTTCTTAGTGCACTTTTGAGTTAACCTGGTTGGTAATGGTCGTAAATTCAAAGTGGTTTTGTATAAAAACATGTGAGCTGGAAACACCAATGAAGTGGTTGTAATTCTTTTGATACTGAACCCGCCAAACACAATTTAGAACTCAGTGTCCCTACTTTATACGTACATCTCAGTGAAATTCTCTGAAACAGGGTTGTAGCTCAGACAATAATAGAAAACTGATATATGTTAACGTGACTGCTGTTTGACTCAGAAGGGTATTTCACTGAATCAAAGATGAAAGTCTTTGAGTTGCAGGGAGCTGAACTTCCAACTTCAGAATTTGCACATTGAATTGTAGTTACTTGTTGTAATTGTCTCTATGGTAACATGTATCATGTGATTTATTCCAATCGTGCAATATACATGTATTATATACTTTGTCACATATACACCACAACTCATGCGGCTATAGATTGTGCTTAATTACCATAATGTTATTCTGGGAATAATTTTGCAAAAACTTCGGCCTTCATAGAAATAGTGGAAGACCTCAGCAAGTTTATACTTAATTTCCGACTGTGAGTAGTTTTGACCAAATTTTTCGCTGCGGGCATGTGTTCCTAATTCACTTGGTACCCCGCCCCCCCTTAAAAAACCTTCCCAGGAAGGGCTGGATGCCTCCCCCTCATATAGGCAGCCCATACATCATCTATTGGCATGCGGGAAGTTGGTCATCGACTGAAAGGCTTTCTAGTTTACTCGTAGTTGTCGAAGAAATTGTTGCAACTGACCTCCCGCAATTATGGTGTGTTCACACCGAGCGACACCGAGAACGATATATGTAGCAAGATTGATGAAGTGGCTAAAAGTAACCAATGGCATCAGTGACAGGGTCTGGGTGCAGTGTGAAGTGCTCTGCATATTATAGTGGAACCCATAATTATCGGTTGTTGGTTTCAGTCTCGGTATCGTTCTCGGTGTCGTCCAGTGTGAGCAGACCATTAGGATCCAGAATGAATATGCAACTAAATTTAAACTTAATCAGGTACAGAACTTTCTATCAAGTGAGCACAAATAATACCGCAGTCACTATGTTGATAATGACCCTAAGAGCTTGAACTTAAAACATGCATCTTTAACATTGTGCTATTAACCACCTGCATGACGGGCTTAATATCAAAGCTATAAATATATATTTTTGCAATAAATAACAAACTTTACGAGACCGGTTTCTCATCATTGTTTGACGCCATTGTAACTTCGAATCCTGTCTATAATTTGTGACATGTATACTGGGTCCCGATTACAACGAGTAAAAGATGCAAAAGGCGCTGCTCGTTATAATCTCAATTTATAGCGTTGCAAAAAGCCTGCTCGTTGTAGCCGGGTGCTTGTTGTAACCGAACTCGTTGCAAGCAGGACTACCGATAAATCCATAGATCCACTGAAACAAGTTTACAGACGGTTCCTTCATTGTTGTGACAGCAGAACCTCTGTTTCACGGTCACTTCACTGGGCGTTAACCACGTTTTTAATGTTTAAATTTGAGGCACAACCCACCGATATACACCGATTTGTCCGTGAATGTAATGCATCTGACGTAAAAACAGCACAGGTTGCTCGTTTCTTTCAGGACCAACTATTTCTTCCAGTCTCAGTTTGACCGTAATTGGGAGCTTCTGTTGTATTTTGATACGGACAATTAAACTTATTGTGGATAATATATCTGTCTCTCGTGAAGCTATTTTCTGGAGAAAAAAATGAACATGTCATTTGCTATCGGTAGTCAGGGTGTGATCTAGAAAAGATGACAAGATATATCGAAGCATATTGTTAGTTAAATAGGTAGAAAGTTAGATGGCGACTTTTGTTGTACGTGTACGCTTTAAAAAAAACAATAGTACTCCGTTTATTGTGACTTCCTGTGTTAAATTTATTCTGACAATTAGCCAAAAGTTGGTTGCCAAAGAAACCACGAGAAACTTCGTTGTAGTTCTTTGGCTAGGGACCGTTCGCATTTGGCGACAACTTCTGTGTTATTAAAAGTGGATTTCATTTACAAGAATGAAAAAGCATAATTTCGTCTTTGTCGTCAAGTGTGAAGAGTAAGTCACATTGGTAACAATGTAACCCATTTCTGATAACAGATCATTTCATTGTCGTGAAGTGCGAACGGTCCCTAATACTTCCTCAAGAAATTCTTGACAAAAGGCTTAAATTTGTCAAAACCGTTGCTACATTTTGTATATTTTATATCTGCAGACAATTGTTCAGTAATTATTGACACATAAGGCCAGAATGCTATTTTGGACACATTGGCAAGTTAAACATATTCCTTCTTCGTGATGGTATCTGTATCACTCTAGGATAACCTGTTTTGGGAAACCACCTCTTTTGTCGGCTACCTTAATTTTCTAATACAATTGTTAAAAAAAGATGATGAAGCGCATTCCAGTTCTGACCAGAAAAGTGCAAGAAAATGTGCCATTTCCGGAATGGCTTTCCCAAAACATGTTAACTTGGGTGAACTAATCTACATATCTAAACTATTGTGATATATATTTTATACATAGTAGAAAGTAAGAACTTGTATAATGCAAACCTTGTTGTAGTATAATGTACTGTTTTGTACAAAATACACTTTTCCACAAATGATTTTGGGTCACCTTATTTTTTGCAAAACAGAGATGAATTATCATCCAGAGATGTAGAATTTCACCAGTCGCGTTGTGAATTTTAACCAAAACCGCAGCAAAATATGAAAATTGAAATGTTTCCATTTCCTCACATCCCGTTCAGGGAGATTTCACGAGAACATGATCTGGAGGAATTTAATTCCGATCTTTATTATTCTACGAGAGATGAAGATGTAAATGACAACGTCATTGACGACATGAATGACGATGATGATTTTGACTTCAGCAATAACACAGGTAAGAGATACGTGATACCTTCAATTAAATTTGGCCTTCCTCATATGTCGAATTTTTTTAAAAGTCTGTCAGCTGGACTTTAAGCGGCATTTGGATATCCCTTGGATTGAAATGTCAGTATTCTTGTTTTGTTTCTTTAGAAACACAACCAATTCCCTAGTTTCGGAGTAAAACATCACGTTCTTCCTTAGAAAAATTCAATAAATTTGTACCTTGGTGCTTAAAATTCTCCTGGTGACTTACGTGCGCAATTGACTCGTCCATTGAAATGTTCACTTCTTTCAAGGAACGTTTCCTGATCAATTTGAAAACAAATTGATGGAAAACGCAATTAAAAACGCGTGAATCAATTGCCATCCCAATAAAAACATCAAGATGAGCAAATTATTGCAATATTATTGGAATGCGCAAGTTGGCCGGCACACTGCGGGGGGAACTCTTCAGATCCTCGCGGGGGTCGCCCCGTCCTCAACGACGCATCAACACCTCCCCACGGACACCGCCCGTGTCGTCCGTGCCCATGGACGGCGATAATTTGGATTAAATTGGCGAAGGGTGTTAATTTGTTAATTGGTGAAAAGGCTCTTCGAGCAAAGCAATGACGTATCTGGTGGTAAAAGTGAAAATAGGAAAATTAGCTTCGAGGTGTTTTAGAATTGGGGGGGGGGGGCGGAGATGGATTTGGTTTTTTTGGGGGTCGGG
>JBCAUG010733698.1:0-11849 GCA_038406175.1 Haplosyllis leylae | reverse complement strand
CAGTTGTCAGAAAAGAGAAGTACTACCCATAGAAGAAAAGTCCACTATACCATCAATATCAGCAGAAGGTGCAGCCATTATCAGACAATTAGTAAGATGTTGGTCATAAAAACACAATCAACACCTACTTGTTTTACCAAGTGTGCAAGGTGAATGACATTGTCTGTTTAAGAGACCAGTATGCCAATGTGGAGGAGTCTTGACACTCTAACTTTAGACATTTCTGCCTAAAACTGGTGTCTCAATTAAGTTTTTGTTGAAGATTTGGAAAAGACTTGGTAATGGAGCTCATTTCCTGGTAAAAAAGGTAAGGGATCATTTATCGTTAAGCAAAGCTTTGACAACTATTTGAAAATTATTTATCATGATTTCAATATTATTTTACCAAATCTTTCCCAAATCTTTGGCAAATCTTTACCAAAAATTTAATTGAACAATTCAGTTCAATATATTGAACCAATACAATTCAGGCAAAATGATCTATTTTATGGAAAACTCGAATAAAGATGGTCCAGGGGAAGAGAGGGTGCTTAAAATCGCCCCACATGTTTATAAAACTGATACATTGAATTGTTTAACTCAGTGAGATAGTGTTACAATTTGTATTACTATTATAATTTTTCTGTTGTGTGTTACGTGCATCATTTGATTGTGGTTAAAATACTGTGTTAGTATCAATTACATCCACAGTACTTCTTTTGAAGATACCCGCTTCCTTCAGGAATATTGGTAACATTATCAGCTTGGTATAATTATCATTGCTATTTTAAGGTAATTAATACCTCGATTATCTTGACTAAGATTCTGTTGTCTACTTACAGATATTTTTGCCAGGTAAACGTGTCCGAAATTCAATGAGTTAATATATTTATATATTTTGTAAAAATTTGATATTCGGCAGAGATATCCTGAAAATAGTTTGCGTTTATCACCTTTCCATTTAAACGGATCAATTCAAGAAATGGGTATCATTTTCTGGTTAAACTTTGATCATATTAATTTCTCTTTTGGAATATTTAGTTTTACTTTAGATGCATATCAGAATGTGTAAAAATTACTAAATATTACAATGTTTGTCTCTAAAGTATTCAAAGTTGCTTTCCTGATTTTATTTAGTCTCAAAACCAATGCAGATATGACACCTGCTAAACTGTAACATTTCAGTTTTTAGGCCATATTAAATTCAGTAATATAGCATTGAACATTTGAACAGGAAATCAGAACTGTAGTGTAAATTTTGCACATTTTTATATTTATTTCAAGTAAAAAACACATAAATAAAACAGATATATATAAGAAATTGATTGAAATTTTGGAAATTGATACGAATTTCTCATCCTGTAAAAATTCAAATATCTTTCAAACCCGTAGCAGGTATACTCAAAAGTTACACATTAATGAACAAAGATAGGCTGAGTTTCCGTGTCAACTTGTGGAAATTAAAGGATTTTCGCACATATTTATGGAAAAGTATCATTTTGCTTTCATTTCATTGATATTTCTGTACCTCTTGCCAGTTCCATTTCGTACATTTCATTGACACCTGAAGGTGTACCATTCAGCTTAATCTTGAATGGAACGTGCATGAGCTTAACACCTTGCACAAGCTCCTTTGTAAAAATGCTAACTTTAATTCAGATCCTCCTCAAATTCCCAAAATTATGGGCAAAATATTTTTTAACCCATTCAAGTAACTCTACGAGATACCAATAAATGAATTGGTTGTTGATTTGTATTTTGCAAAGATATTTTTCCACAGGCGACCATTCTTATAGTTATGATAGAATCGGCTGACATCTCTCATTTCTTGAACTTCCTGTCGGGTACAGATGGTAACGGCGGTTAATTCGAGAATAAAAACGTTTTCAGTAGCAGCAGGCCAGGCAATGACTTTAAGCCTATTCAACTTATGTCATATAGTTCCGTTGTCGTTGCCCGCCAATATGTGGCTATCACGTCTTTCCTTACTGATTTCACACTGGGCTCATGAAAATATTTTGTTGTCGGTCTTTCTCTGATTGGCTCAAATGATATGAAAACCCTTTTTTGGTTTTCTAATTTTGAATAAAATCAGACTAAACATAAGAAAATATCAACCTCACATGACAAGGAATGAGTAGAAAGTGTGGCAAACAAGTGCTGAGTGGGAGGTATTCATTAGGCAGATGTTGCTCCACGCACACAATCCCTACCTGGTCATGTTATTCCGCGTAATAAGCTTCACTGACATCCCACTTAATTGTGGCCAATTAAGGCGCAAAAGTCACTAGTGGTGTGTTTGTAACTTCGCACGCTTTATCACAACTCCCTCGAGAGACAGAGAGTTTTTCAGTGTTTTCCTGTGAATTATTTGGGATTATTCTGTTCAGGTCATTTTGAGAAATTATTATATTATTATGTTCTTTAAATGGAGACGAACAGTATCTTTTGTTGCAGAAAAATGCATGTATTGGTCATTATTAGCTTTTTTGGGGGTGCATGGTGAACATCATCTTATGTTAAAATTCAGCTGTTATAGCCATGTAAAGAAAGGTGTGTCTGGAAAAAGCCACCTCTAAGTTACAAGCTTATTTGTTTGCCCTGCAGAGGCACTATCTATGAAAAGACGCAATTTATAGGAAAAGCTAGTAATGAATTTTCTAAATTTTGTTTATCACAAAACTGCTTTTGTCAGATAGATATTCCACATAGTTCAACTCACAATTTCCGAAGCTATCAGCCAATCGGGATAACAGTTTAATAAAGGCACATATGAGAATTTTTCAGAGGCGTAAAAACACTAATACCACTTACAAAATGATGAATCACAAATATCTTTATGAGTAAGCAATCCAAGTTATTTTGAGATATTTAACCTTTTTGATGTCTGACACAGACAAAAGCGAATTCTGAAAAAATTAATAATTTCAACCTTCAGAATAGATGTGGTTGAAATATATCTATATCTGACTTGGATCTAATGATATAACATCATTAATTTTCCCACACCATTGAAAAACTGAAAGTATTTTTACAGACGCCCATTGTGAAACTTTATTCAGAATTGGCTGACATCCTCGCAATAAACTTTCTATATTGTAATGCAGTCTATGTCTATTTATGTATCCGATCTGAAAAAGAAAACACTGGACCTTTGGCATGTTGACATCTGAAAAGAAATACTACTACACTACCACATTATGACACATTACATTTTAAATAGCCCACGATAATTAGCTACAACACCTCTTTTTTAGCAATGTGTCGCAAAATGTTAAAAATGCCTCTTGATCCATCAGGTTTGGCAGAATCTCATGAACATAATAGTATAAATGTCACGTGGTATGTGTTTTTCGTAACACAATGGTTGGAACAGTAATTTGTCAAATCACACTTGCCAAATTTGTAAAATTTCTTGTGCCACCGTGTTTACCCTTACATCTACGCGTGTAATAGAATCTGTCTAAGGACATAATCTAGTTTTTTTCAAAATGGGGAGGTTTGCATCTGATTGGATGAATTAAACGAATTGGACAGATGCAGTGGTGCATGAAATAGGTGTTATTTAAAGTTCCCCACAAGCACAGTTAACTCTGTGGTGTGATGGTTAAAGCAGTTGAAATATAAGCAGGAAATCCTGGACTCGAACCCCACTTTTGTAAAAATTCTCTTTGTCCAATTCATCTAATTAGACAAGACTTTTGAAAAAACTCGAATGACTGCAATTGGAATTTTAAAAAGATAAACCCCAGGCCTTGCTAAAATGATTATGTATTCGAAACATAATCAGAAATAATGTAATGGAGGTGATCTAAGGTAATTTTATTGCAGGTTGGCTCGCAAAATGAATTGTTTGCCATTCACAATCACCGAAGTCATTTTTGCAGACGGAATTCATGAAATATTTAATTGTTTTGTCTGAATCTGTCTCCATCTATCTTAGTACAGGAGTAGTTTTCTGATTAATATTTATCAATTACAATGAAACCATTTGCATAGATACTAAATCAAAACATGTTGACACACTTAGAAATACACTCTCATGTAAGTCTGTTTGTGTGGAATGATTAAGTGTAGTGGAGAAACAAACCAAAGGACCAATTGAAAAACTTGCATCTGCAGGACTGTGGATGTTTGTCTAGTTTAAAGGTCTGTTTACACGTAACGACACCGTCACCGTCACCGTGCACGTCACCGTCAAGTTTTATAATTGTGCCAATGGTAACAGCTGTCTGACGGGCAGAATGGGTCTGGGACCCATTTAGCCCGTCAGACGGCCCGTCACTATGAACACAATGTTAACTTGACGGTGACCGTGTCGTTATGTGTAAACAACCCTTTAGTAAGCATCTTATTCATTACTTTTATGAAGGAAGCTGTCTGTCTTAAATGGTCCACAATGAGGAAGAAGGATCTCTAATCCATGATCCACTTCCTTCATCTGAGAAGGGATAGTTCCAGGGTTAGGCTTTCCCCAGCTCGCCCCTCCAGGGTGAATGAGGGACAGGGATGACGGTTGTTATCGGTTTGTTATCTCCTGGTGGTAAATTTTAAAGGGCAATTGTCATAAAAATATCCTCACCTTTTGGGAACTATCTATTTGTCACATTATTTAGAGGGTCAAGTTATTTAAATTAATAAAGGAGGTAAGTAATTTAAAACTAGTTTTTACTTGGTTATTAGAACTAAGAAATCAAATAGTTCCAAAGATCGAAAGCAGTAGAACTTTCGAGGTATGTTCCTTCGTAGTTGCCAATTTGTCTACAAAATAACCCAGTTGACTAATTAAAACTTAATTATTATCGTGAAATGACGTTAGCAGTGTGAGAAATAATCAATCAAAGGAGACAAATAAAATTGCCCAGACAAAAGAAGTAAAAAATGGCTGTTACATATTTTGTTGCAACATAATATTTAAAATGGCCCGGAACTATGATTTGTTTCTTTGTTGCTGTTGTGCTGGTGACTAGAAACGAGGACTGTTTGTGTAACTAGGCACATTCGGGTTTTTCACGATACACGTTTCTGGGAGATTATCTGACAAATCTTCATAGAGGGAAGAGCAAAAAAAATTGTGCTAAATCACTATTTGGTTGTCTGTGTGAATCATTAAGGGTTTTGTAAAGTCATGTTCTATTGATTCTAGAAATGAACAAAGTCCAACATATGAAGTGGTGCATGAAACAAACAAAGCTCACTTCAGAAATCTCCTGCACAACAGATTCCTGCCTGGCTCAGTTGGTAAGGCATTGGCCTAATGATCCAGAGGTCCTGGGTTCCATCCCCACTAGGGACAATGATCTGATCTGTCAGATCTGTCACAAATATAATGTAATTGTTAATAATAATTACAGTTTAAATGTAAGGGTTATTTAATATTTCTGGTAGATTGTGGGTACATGGTCAAATAATAGACACAAACAACAACAAAGAGTAGAGATACACTTATAGATCTGTCAGAAATGCATATCGTAAGCAGCTAGACTGTCGCTCAAACAACCACAAATATTTAAAAAGTAGCAAATAACATAACCCTGTTGAAAACAGCACAATAAGGTCTTTGTAAATAAGGGAGAGTTTGTCATAGCCAGACTCCCCATCGCACTAAGCGAATCTGGATTAAAGGGCTGTTCACACCGAGCGTCACCATTACTGTCAACGTAAAAAACGCTATGTTGACGGACAAATAGGTATGCAACCCATTCTGCCCGTCATAGTCCCTTTCCAAAAGATCAAAGGTGCCGTCCGTCAATGTTGTGTTGTGACACTCGGTGTGAACAGGCCGTAACCATTGAGACGCTGAGAGGATGACACTTGTTAGATATTGGTATGTCAATTGAGTAATCACCCCGACTAACCCTTGACCACCACTAATGTGGTAGTGAGATTTATTGGGGTATATTGCATGGGCTTTTTATGATAGCATTGCATTTTAATTTAAATATAGACAAACATAAGTAACTGTAAGTTATTTTTCCAAATAAAATATTTTATTGGAATTTATATTGCAAGAAGTGCATGTCATTACCAATTAAATAAATCTTTTTTAAAAAACATAATTTTGGTTATTTCAATTCTATTAATGTTGACAAATTTTGAGATCTATTACAGCCAAAGTTGTCCATAGGGTAACATCCATTTGCTCAATTCTTTGTTAATCTTTACAAAAGCTAAAATTCCACCATCCTCACCAAATAACCATTGTACAATGTCCGGAAACCATTGGATTGGTGCCATTCCAATATGAGCCAAGTCATTATTAACAGAGGCAAAGCAGGATGCTAGTATTCCATTCACCACAATGTTGCCCTCTGTTGTGAGGGGAACATGTACACCTGAGGAAAGGAGAATACATGCAATTTCTAAGATCTATTTAAAAATATTATTGCAATTAAACTATTACTTCCATTAAAATAAGATATATTTTAGAGTATGAACAAACTTCTGTACCCATTTTTTACTGAGCTGGTTATTAATATAGATCAAGGTAAAGAGATACATTTAAGAATTTGAAGAATAGTAGGTACCTTTCATGATCATGCTAGATACTTTAAAGACCTTAGTTGGCATTATTCCACCATTTTTGTCAATTAATATTTCATCACCAACAGATACTTCATCTGCATATCTGAGAAAATGTTAATTTCATGTATTTTTTATTTGTTCATGTTTATCATTTTTGTTATTCCATTGAAGTACAGTACAGGAACAGTATTAATAAATAATAAGTAATAAATAATAAGTAATAAATTTAAATTAGAGAAAGTTATTTGTATAAGCAACATGCAACATCAATATAAAAACTTACATCAGGTAAAATTCATCAGTACCATACTTTCTGGCATAAAGAAGATGACTTGCAGATAAAGCAAGATATTCATTATTCAATGTTGTGATTGACTGGTACTTTGCTACAACATCAGGGTCTCTCTGGAGAAATGCTAGTACTTTACTGTATGTCATCTTTCCATTTGGTACAACTATGTTAGTAACAAATAATAGAAAATATCAAAAGGAGTGATGACTTTGATGACTGATGAAAACTTATGCAAAGTGAGATAAAATTCATCCTAAGATTTTTGTGTGATCATCATGTGATCAGCTATCATCTTGTCAGCCATGGTGGGAGTGAATTATAAATGAACATGATAATTGGTAGAGCCATGACATTTTCTCCTATTGTGTTTTTATAATGATTACCATTCAGGACAGATGACAACAACATCAAGCAAACTTAATGCTATTGTGATTTTCTTGTAAATCTTGATGTTGACCCTGTAAATGGTGGCAGCCTCTTTTGTGACTTCTGGTGGACAACCAAGATTGTTACCAACATGTTGGAGTCACAAATCAAACTGAACTTAGTGTGCGGCTCAAAAGATGCCACCTGATTCATCACCAGCTAACTCAATGTTTGTTTAAATTTCATCTTGTTTAGATTCAATCTACCCATGTCTACATACATGTAATTTTATGCAAAATAATTATTGAAGTATTTTACCTGATCTGACTTTATCTCCAATCTGTAGGTCAGACATCATTAGTCTACCTTTTTTTTCAATCCAAACATTTGCCATAGATGGAAAGCAGGCACGAGGTAGTTCGGGAAATGTCACTATAAAAAGTTTGTAAATAAGTAAAATGAGAATTTTTAGTTTATGTGTACCCTGTTCCAAATGTAGTCATTGTAGTTAAAACATTTAGTATGTTCCATCTATTAAAAGAAAGTGTGATTATTTTGTAAAAAAGCCACTATTCTTTCCCTTGGTTACAAGGATAATAGAGCATTTTGTTCAAGTGACACCACATTCTATTCAGTTCTATTCAACCAGATTATTGTTTTGTTTGAACTACTAATGTGTGATTTACCAATTTGAAGTATTCTCACCAATTGTATTCTTATACTACATAAAATATTTTAGAAAGTTGCTCGTTGGAACCTTCAATGGATAATCGAGTTTTTTTCAAAAGTATCGTCTAATTAGATGAATTGGACAAAAATAATTTTTACAAAAGTGTCTAGGATGACCTGCTTAAATTGCAACTGCCTTAACCATTACACAACATAGTCAACTGTGCTTGTGGGGAACTTTAAAAAGCACATATTTCATTCACCACTGCATCTGTCCAATTCGTCTAATTCATCCAATTAGATGAAAACCTCCCCATTTTGAAAAACTAAAATGTATTCACACTCACTATTTATCTATTTCAGAAACAACCATTGTATATTTAGATTCTGGTAGTGACGTGTCTTAAAAAGTGCAGCACAGCATGCGATTAGAATTTAATTGTGCCAAATAAAGGGAGAATATCAGTTCATTTATCTAGAGCGTGCAGTTGCTATGGGTGGAGGATCTAAATAGGGGTAAACTGATCTATCAATGATCAGGGGCAAGGTACGGTGTATTTCCCAGTATTGCTGTCACATTAATAAGTGTAATTACCTTCATAACACCTTGGAGCTATTTCATTCCAATGTCCAAATTCACAAACACCTGAGCTGGGACCAGATCTAGCCAACCCAGGATTACAAGTAAAAGATGCAGTAGTACCTTGAGGGTACACTCCATTGCAATCTGGAGTATTGCTGTAGGTTACAGTTGTGTTACGCAAGCGATAGAAGCCTTGACATCCTATAAAATAATCCAGTCATTCTCAGATTCACTATAATTTTAAAGCTCTGTTTGCATGTCCCTCTGTGTCAAAACTTTAACATTGTGCTAATGGAAAACGCAGGGTTCTGTGTGTACGTTAGTGTCACCATTGACTCAATACAAAACTGACACAAACGTACACGCAAACGTTACGTGTAAACAAAGCCTTAGGGCCCATTTACACCAAGCATCAGCGTCAATGCAGAGTCGATGCTGCAGTGATGTTTGCGACACATCTCTCATTGAAATTAATGGAAACAAAAAAGTCGCTCCAGAATGGGTTTGCAATCCATTTTGCAGCGACTCCATTGTGGTCAATGATAGGTATGTCACAAGCGTCATTGCAGCGTTGACTGCTTTGACGCTGACGCTTGGTGTAAATGGGGCCTTAAGTGTACATTTACATCATGCTTTTGTAAATTCATGGTCTATAATCAAATTAGTCCTTTGCAAAACAAATTTGGAAACCAATACATTTATTATAGTGTACTTATTCTGATATCCGCAGTAAAATGTTCCATTTATTTTTATTTGTTGCTTATGTTTTTAAAGCAAAATAGCTGTGTACAAATTAAGTTGTATGATCTGGATACACATCACGCAATAACAAGGATGCATCAAAATTAAACTAAATGAATCAACCTGAGTAAAGTGGAATATAAGAACTAGAGGAATTGATACTATTCTATCTAATGTTTAGAAGATTTAAATTAGTATCTGTGAAAGTCATAACAATTATTACCTCTATAACATCTTGGAATTTCTTGACTCCAGCCAATTGATGATTGACAAGCTACAAATCTTGAGCCAGTTAAAAAGAACACACAGTCACATTCAAAGAATGCAATAGTATCAGGTTGGTATCTACCATTGACAGGCATCAATGTGTAATGTATTTTACCATTTGACAAGCTTAAAGATGGACAGGTAACTGTAACATAACATGGTTATGAAAATAAGCACACTTTTTCCTATTTTGTACCAATGCTGCTATATTAAACAAAAACAATAATTTTAAAGTGTTTCCCAAATTCAAATGTCTATTACTGTGAAATGGTTTTTATTTTAAGTAAAACAAAAATAATTGGATGAATAACATGGTTTACTGTGTGGTTTACCACAAATAAAGCAACACCTTATCATTGATTAAGAATCATGATTGTTGGTTAGTTTTTTATTTTCATTGAAAGATAATACTTCATTAATCTCATTATGTCAAATAAGTTTGATCTAATCAGAAGACTTCTCACTGAAAACATAATATGCGCTTCCCATTTGTTAAATTTAATTAAATAAAAATTACCTTTAGATTTATAAACATATTGAATCATAATATTAAATTATTTTACCTCCAGAAAGCATATAAACCATATCATTTCCATTTCCTATCTGGGAGAGACTTTTGTCTTATAGAAATAAACAGTTTCAAATTCCTTCAAACATGAATTATGTAATTACCTAGTTCACACATTGGAGGTGGTGAAGTCCATACAAAAACTGCTGATCCATTACTTAATCCCCGCTGGCATGTTGTTGAGTTGGAACCAATCAAGCTATACCCAGTGTCACAAGTGATATTTGCCATAGTGCCTCTTCTGTATCCTCCATCTGGTCTCATTGTTGTACTGTATTGTATTGTACCATTGTCAATGCTTATGGGTGGACAGGAGACTAAATCAAATCAGAATAATCAATTATATCTGCCAAAATGTAAAAGAAAAAATCATTCATGCCTGCAGGTATGTTCATAGAGCAAGATTAGTAATAAGGTCACATAATAAAATGAAACTCATACAATAGAGGTAGTCTAGCCATGTGCAACCTCAAACTAGTTTATGTGGATGAGAAGTACAAGACAGCATGTATTTATCTGTCTGTTTGTATGTCTGTCTTTTCAGAACACTTTTAAAATGAGAGAATAATCTTGCTTTGCTCTAAATAGTTGTCAATGAAATGATGTCAAACTATTAAAAGAATGAACAAGTTAAACACAAGAAGCAAATTTGATTAGTTTGGTTACCTTGACGACATCTGCCATAAAAATGAAAATTGTAAGTGCATGTGGTTGTGCTAGAAATATAAGCGCGGAATCCAGGGTCACATGTGATGTTAGCTGTGGTACCCAGTACGTATCCGGCGCTGAGTATTCTTCTTCTATCATATGTTACTTGACCATTGGGGATATTAAGAAGCGGACAAATGACTGAAATCAACAAATCAGGACATCTCCTGTAAGGCAAAATCTCCTGTGAATTCTCCTGTAACACTCGTCTTTTTCCTATTTGTTTTTGGATCTTGCTGAATCAGATTAATTAGACTAATTCATCTAATTGCAAATGGATACTAGAATTGACTAGTCATGGATAGGTGAACTCTTCATTTGCATTATCCATGGATAATGTAGCAATATACATAGAGAGTGCAAAATGAATGCGCACTCTCCATGGATAGTGAAAAATGAATTTGCAGTATCCATAGATAGCTAAATATATTATGTATGGACAAATTACTATTCATAGATTCCAGTATCCATGAAGCACCTGTCTAGTTCAATTAATTAGATGAATTCACCAAATTTCAAAACCAAAATAGGAAAAACACGACTGATGTGTTTCTGCAAGGGGGAGTTTTTTGAAATTTTCACACCAGCACAGCATAGACCTAGCCGAGACTTCCTATATAGAGTGCACCACAAGTAGAGCCAGAGTAGTATAAATGCTATGTTTTCTCTCATTGGTGGAGGTTCGGGCTCAAACCCACGACCGTCCGTGCCAGAAGCACGGCACTGTAAACCGTTCGGCCATCCCGTCTTGGTTCTCTCAACACGAGCCGCTCACCTCACATTATTGTAGAAATTATAAGTTTTGTTTCTTTCATTAACTGGCTTCCTTAAATTCAAGTCAGTGTTTGAATGAGAAGGAATTGGTGGAGACAACTTGGGGAGCATACTTGTTAATTGATTAATTTGTTTATCAGTGATATCAATTATGTACTAATATTTCTAACCCGCTGGCGCAGTCTTAGTTGCTTCAGACCAAGGTCTTTGGTCTGAGTTAACCAAGTGCCCTCTCCAAGTACAAATCAATAGGAATTTGGTTGAAAAATAGCCCTAGGGCAAAATTGCTTGGATTGCTGTTGCGAGGTCTTTTAGGTGTGCTAATAATACTCAGATACGGTCGAGTATGGTCTACGCTTTCCTGGACCTCCGGTACC
>JBCAUG010733687.1:0-11849 GCA_038406175.1 Haplosyllis leylae | reverse complement strand
CCATAGAAGTCAATGCACGTTTCGTGCTGTGCAATCATTAAAGTTTCATGTGCTCACACCGGCTCCCGACCCCTGGTTAAGAGCGTTAAATGAATGGCACTGTTTTACAGACATATGAAAACTGATCAAAATGTAGTTTCAATTTGATTTCTGAAATGTATTGAAAACCATTAGAGGCAATTTGATACGGTGAAGCTAATATTTGCTGGCTTTTCTAGAATTTTAATTGGCCTTTTAAGTCCATAATTAGGTGAAACCATGAAAACGGTGTTTTACCTGAAAAAGAAATAGAATTCAAAGTCATCACAAGGAATTGATTTACCAGCAATGTAGAAGTTCATATTTATACTTACATAATAAAGCCATTTAATATATCATGTTATCACCAATAGTATCATGTACAGTAATCCAGAAGACGAAATTGGTCCATTGACTCAATGTTATTTTTGTAATTATGTTTTGCCTGCAAAGCAAACATAGTTTAACTTATATTAATTTGATACAAAGTGTCAAAAGATTATCTGCTCTGCAAAATCACAATCCATTCAACATATTTAATCATTTCCATGTCTCTGCTTATTAGATGGGGTTGGAGGGTCTTCCAGCCCACAAGTTAGCCATGCTGTCTATGAAGGAGCAATTTTAATGATTCGAAGTCATTTCATTTAATCTAGGATATGGGTAGGGATGGAAGCCACTGCCTACTTTGGCATGGTATAAAAATATAAGGCCAATACTCAGAACTATTTCCCAGTTGCTGGCTGCACCAATGAAGAGTAGTATCTTTTTCAGTGTGGCTGACCAATTTTAATAGACTACCACTCAGTTCCCAGATCAGATGAAAATGTGCAGTAAACTACACATTAAAATGGAAGTGTTTCTTTTCCAGGATAGGTAGCCTCATGGAAATTTGCAAGGAAGATGCAGGGTGGTGCTTGAGCCAAGTTAACTATATAGTCTCCGTAGGAGCAATTTTAATGCTTCTCAACTTGTTTACTCATTTCAATTCTCTGGACCATGCTTAGAGAGGGAAGATGCTGCTTGTCCAGTATGCCCCCAGATCTCTGGAACCACATGCTTTGGTTCAGGAAGAGAAGGCATCAAAGAGTTTGTGTAGCATTTCTTGTCAGAAACCATTTCAACTGCAGAAAAACTGCATTGCTTGCCCAAACATGTTACAACGAAGTCAGGAAAGATGTTTGCCCAGCCCTTTGAAGTTGGATCCCATACCCCTTTAATTTGAAACAGAGGAAACTGGGGTATGGGGTTACCATTTGCCCTATTGGGAAGGTCAGAGGAATTACTAGGGGAACACTCATGTAGAACCTTGTTGCCTTTGATCTACTCCTCTGAAACTGGTCACAGAATAAGTGTGTGGTTACTGCAAGTAGGTGGCTTAGGGGTCTGGATGATATATTGAGGTGATCAAGACCATTCATAGCCTAGAGAAGCAGAAATACGAAAACGAGTCATGGAACATTTCTAAGCATTGGCTTGAAGTGTGCACATAATGCTGGGGTGAGTAGCACCTTCCATGCTCTCTTATGGTCCAGATAAACTAAAATAACTAAATGAGTTGAGGAGCATTGCAATTGCTTCTCCAAGGATTGTATGGCTTACTTCAATGGTGCACCACTCTGCATATACCTGGTCAAATTTAAGTTTATTGTGCATCTTGATCTCATTTGAGGCTGAGTAGTAGCCTGTCAAAATTGGCTACCCTCTGCCAAACATCTCTGGCCTCATCCAGGTAGGGGCTAGGAAGCAGTTCAGAACTCTTTGCTAAACTGCATGATCCTCCAACCCCATTTGGCATGTGGAGAAATTGAAATTGGTAAATTAGTCAAGAATCAGTTGTGAGTTTGCAGATGAATCTATTTGATACGTCACATCTAATAATCTGTGTTTATTTATTTTATATTTTATATTGGCATTTGATGGCCAGACATGCATACTGAGTTTTCGATGAAAAACATAATTCCAAAAATAACATGGACTGATTTCCTGTTCTGACAGCACTATTGTCAAATATCATTTTGCATTGCACAGCACCTCACCTTACATTAGTCAGCACCTTTCATTACTGACAATGTACATAGTACAAGGAAAGGTAATGTTTTCACTCATGTGTGTCATTCTGTTTACAGTGAGAGTACATCCTGTCCCTATCCTGCCTGTGGAATGGTTCACAATGTCCTGGTGCTGCCTGAGGGGAGGGGGCATCCTGACAAGGTAAGCCTACCCTTCCTCCAGTTAGATCCGGTCTAGCTTGTGGTTAATATTGCCTCAAAATGTTAATGGAAGGTTGTCTTGTGTCCTCACACAAAGGGAAAAGGAATTAATTTGATTCTTTACATTTAATCATATACAACCATAAACATCCACAAGATAAAACTGCTCAGAGAAATTGGAATAGGATTTACATGCAGCTGCTTTTCATCTCATTGCTTTTTGATTACTTAGATAAATTAGATTCATTTCGTAGGATCAAATTTAGGCAATTTTGGGACGTATACTTTATCTGGAAGTCAGAGTTTTTACATCGGGAAAATATTGATGAAAGTTTGTCTGTGATATACACTGGTGTCTTACATGTGTGTGTGCGTTTGTGTATGCGTGTGTGAATATCGACACCGAGGATATGACGCAAAATAGATTAATATTTTTGATATTGACTAAATGGTAATGTAAACGTTTGAGGGTGTCATGCATAATTTCATTTGATATTGTAAAGATTGTAAGGTGTTGCATTTCCCATAGCATTGCTCACTGGACATTTATATAATTGCAATGCACTCTTTGAACTGCACTCTCGACAAACTTGCCCATCGCACAGGCTATGAGTCACTTTCAAATAGAAATTAGATCTATAAAGCTAATCTTCTTCCGAGTGACTAACAAATTCTTTATTAAAGTCGTTGGAAGATTTAGTAATGATTTATGTGGTTTATAAATTATATTCTTAATCAATAACATTTGTAAAACAAAATAACAATTATGTAAAGCATGTTTGTGCCTCTTCGTTTCAACGATAAATAAGAGAAAAGTAAGAACGTTTTGTTATAAATTCTACACTCGTAATTATTCTGTTCAGAAAAACTGTAATCAATATATGTATTTTTACATAAAGTAACAATGTAATGTGCACAGCTACAAAGCTCCGCCTTTCCATCCTGAACACTTCTCATCACTTTATTGACGAACAATCCAGTGTATGGTCAGGCTTTATTTCGAACAAGAATCATGTTTTAATCACGCATCAGATATACCAGACTTGGCACATTTGTGTTCACACAGCATCCGTCGTTTTCACAAAAGCTTTTACTGCTTGAAAGTTTTTCGGTTGTCGATCTTGCCACAAAGCCTATTCAGAATATTTTTATTGAAAGATTGGTTAATCTGAGCAAAGGAACACTTAACGTCAGGTGGTTCGACACCTGCAGTAACAAAAACGTAAGATGTAGGAGGAAGCTACAAGAAAGTTATGGAGCAGAACAATGCCCCTGAATAGTTTGCTTAAAACAGGAATTAAGCTAAAAAGGCCACTCTTTGTTGAGTTAAAAAAGTTTCACACGTATCCATAATTATAAGAAGGACACTTCTAACAGGTGTTACTGGACACAATAAAGATTATTTGTTCCTGTCACGAACCAAGTTCACAATGAAATGTTCTTTCCTTCCTTGTTACAATATATCTCTTCATATTTATCACAATTTATGAGAAGGTACTTCATAAATTACAAGACATATTAATGTAAACAAAAATTGGTGAACAGCAGAGGAAACAGTAGTAGGAAACAAATTGAACATTTCCAAGGTACTCCATACAATTTCTCATTCAGGTAGAAATGGATTCGTACTAAAGTAATAGGAACAGCTGGGAATAATACCTTGTTAAATTTAACATCAAATAAAATTTGAAAAGCGAGAATTTTATTATTTCATTCAATGTATAGTGTGTCGTAAAGTCTAAATTTTTACAATTAGTTCCCGTCATTCAATACAACTCGTATATCTAACATTTCAAGATCCTATTGCATGATGATGCGAGTAGCATTCACTATTGGTGTAGTATGTTATTTAATGTGGTGAGGGCATCAATAATTTAATATTTAAGACACGTTTTGCAATGAGATTAAGTTTTCAGGTCTTCATGATTAAGCCAGAATTCCTAACATTGATATGTTTTCTTTGGAGATCATGCTCTCTTCTTTACATGAGACAAATAGTCTTTTTGTCCGTGTAGATTTAGTTTATTTTGGATTATGCAGGCAAAAGTTAAACACGAGGGAATAAAGTTGAATCATTTTTAAGGTTCACTTAAAATATGCAGCGCTGTTCCTGTTGGTCGATTCAATTCTATGCATACAAGCACTGTAAAAATGTTTCAAGTTGTTATTTTTAAAATTCTGCTGCAGATAATGATTTGGTAGCAGGAAAAAGCCAGCTATGTATTAGTTAAAGATTTCTTAAGGGAAGCCTCTATTCATGGTAAGCGTGAAATATTCTGGCGAATCACATGAACAAAAGCTTACCTTTAAATCTCTGATTTGATGATTATCAGCTGATCATTATTCGTGATTCTCTTACTTGTTTTACCAACACGAAGATCCATTTGTCATCTCCCTTTGCACGCATCAAACCTACTGAACTGCGGATATATTGAATTTCTCTGGATGCGTTTGTTGGAAGAATCTGACTCTGATGAAATTCTGCCAGCATTGATGCTGAATGCTTCGTTCATACTAGATGAAAGCAAACATGGTTTCGTTTGAAATTGAGGAAAAGAACAATTAGATATTTTATATTTTCCAAGGACAGTTGCACTGATATCGTTATAATATCAGTGGCCTTTTGAATCGATGTTATTGGTTTCATTTCACACCATGTGAAAACGTCATAACTTTCCATCAGTAAAATAACAGGCTGAGTCAGAGATACAATGGGGAAAGGCAATACAAAAACAAAGATTTGGATAGTTATTTACTTAACTATTGTCATTTTGATATGTGGAAACTATTGTAGGAAAATTCATCACAAACCAGACCCAGACTGGTGAGTATACTTCTGTTATCTTTCAACTCATGTAATTTTCATTTCATGCTTGTGGAAAGTTTCAAAGTATCTGAAAATTAATCTAAGTTTGATGGCTGGGTAAATTTTCCTGTATGATTTTTTACATCTGTTTCAATGCGTATTGTCTCCATAATTTATTCATAACAAATTTACGTAGATATATATTGTACATACATGTTATAAAACTGAAAAGTGGATAACAACTGGCTACTATTTGGCTAAAAGATCTAGGTTTGACCTGTGATAATTTTAGAAACATTGAGTTGACCCAGCTGTTACATCTATTTCTTATCTCATAATTTTTAGAAAACTTTTCGAGCTACACAGGAAAATATTGTTAATGTTTTAAAAGGGAAATTCATAATTTGCAAATTAGCATAAATTTGATGTTATGAATTTGCATTTACAGTATGCAATGATCATTTGATGTCATGTACGTATTCTACAATGAATATCGATTCTGACCAAGTAGAAACAACAGTCCATACTACAATTTTGAGTAAATCAAAAAAGAGTTTGAAGCGTTCTATTTCATTTGTAAGTAGTCATGTTTGCGTTGCAATGATTTTCTTGCAAAGGAGGAAAAGTTGCAATTATTTTGCACAAGCATCCTAATAATACAATTGCCTGTTGTTCTTGGTGGTTCCAAATCAGGAAAAGAACATTCGGGTTTTTCACGATACACGCTTCTGTCAGATTATCTGACAGATCTTAAGAGCAAAAACAATTTCATCAAAAATTGCCCCCAGTGGGGTTGGAACCGACATGAACAAAGTCCAACATGTGAAGTGGTGCATGAAACAAACTAAGCTCACTTCAGAAATCTCCTGCCCAACAGATTCCTGCCTAGCTCAGTTGGTAAGGCATTGAAGTGATGATCTGGAGGTCCTGGGTTCCAACCCCACTGAGGAACTGAGAGACAATTTTGACAAATTTTTTTGGTTTTTCCCTCTGTATGATCTGACAGATGATCTGAAAGAAACGTGTATCGTGAAAAACCCGAATGATCTAAAATAATAACCAAATATTGTGGAAAATAGTCCATATGTAATATATTTTTGCATCTAAGGATTGCAAACAGACATACTACCTCCAACACAGAGAGTGTGGAAAATTCTTTGCAGGGTAATTATACCGAAATACGACCTGTAAACAATCACTTAACCCGCTAACTTTTCGCTTGATACCCCTAACTTGTCATTTTTCATCAACACAGAGTACGCTGATAGTTCAGTATGTGTTTACCTTGGCGGCTTTGTTCTCACAAACACAATTTATTGTAACCTATCACCTACCTTACCGCTTCATCTCCACTTCCAACTGACAACCAAACTATGGAAAGGAGTTTATTGCTCAAGAGATGAATGCTTTGCAAACATCCGATGAAGAAATTAAAATCAGCCACTGTACCTGTTGCAATGACAATTACATGTTTGTTGTCGGCAAACACGAGATATAACAACAGATATTTATGGCCTTACACAGGCCTTATAGTCTGGCTCGCTGGTAGCAGTCGGTTCATCAACATAATTAAATTAGAGTTGCAGCTCTAATTTATAATTTCGCCAGCATTAACGTTAATTTGATTCTTTACTCTTTGGCAGATTCTTTTAGATTATTTATCATTGATTGTTTGTTTTATTACATAGTTAATGCACAAAGAAGAAAGACACAACTAAGTTTTTTCGCCTCTTCTGAAAAATGAAAGAAAGTTTTGCTTGTTCAATTGCCTGTGGTAAACTATTATGTAGTAAGGGCCACTGATACAAATATTTTGAACTTACAATATTTTGAATTGTATAATATTAACAAACATGTTGCAAAGATTAGAATGAAAATCTAGAAAAAAAACAGAAACTTTATATTATATAAAAGATTCCTGCTCTTTACATAACATGTATTTTGAAGGGTTTCGTTTGGAGTCACACACTAGGTTATTCGGTATGTTTCTAATGCACGTCTCGTATTCCATTATTATCTTGTCAGGCAATAGATGGGATAGAAATTCCTCTGCAGTAACACTGAACTGAATACATGCCAAAAAGGGATGCAATTATACTGGATACACAGACACAAAGTCTCGTCAATATTTTCAACACGATCATCACTTCATAATGGTATTGTTTCTCAACAATTATTTCACGAGCGAGACTTCTTCACTAACAGGTGTAACAATATTACTCAAATTAAATATTTATATGTTAAGAAAGCAAAGTTTGCCCCAACTATACTCTAAAAATGGGAAGACACCCTAGGAAAATACCGCTTTCTAATTTGTCACAGTCACATTAGCTTCTTCAAATTATTTATTTTTGTTTTTTTTTATTTGGTAAACATAAGGAACAGAAACAAGACCAATTTAAAAATTACACAAGGTAATAATTACTTAGTTAGCAAGTCACCTCTGGATCTATAAAATCTCACTAGAAGTAAATATAAACCAGTAAACATGTTGATTTCATAATATACTTTGTACACATAATCTTAGTCTTAGATCAATTATCCGGATAATTTCTGGAAGACAGGTGGATAAACTGATTTATTCCTCCAGTTTATAACAACATCAAGAACTGAAGCTACCTACTCAGGGAGTACTTTACAAAATAAGCATAAGAAAAATAGGAAAACACAAAAATATCGCGGTACATACACATGCCATATCTTGATAGATGAGAAAAAGAAATGATTCTGAATAGTAAAGAAAACAAATAGGTCATTAAGCCTTTTATTCTGCTCCAGTGCACAAATATTGTTTTCTAAATTCATTCAGGTCAGTGCTCCAGCACAATGGACAAACCCACATATTCTGTGATCCGGAGAACAATTAATTTATTGTCTGTTTTGACCCTCAATATAAATTTGGTTTTGAATGTATGAAGCCTTTAAAGTATTTTACTCAGAAACGCGGAATAAACACATGTATTTCACGATTAGGAATATGTAAAAGATTGTTTTAGGAAATGCGGACACAGATCTGTAATGTATATGAGAACTGAACAACATACATGAGGATTCATTGTATTTTCAGTCATGTTATACCTTCACTGTGCAAAGAATATTAATTTAGCTTATTTATACAGTTGTTAATTTGACGGAGAAAATATAAAAAGGCATGATTGTTAGAGACAAGCTGCAACAATTCTGTAGATATTCTATTGACTATGTGAAGTCACAGTGTAAAGACAGCTTCAGCAAAAGCCTGTATTAGTTCAATGTATCAGTAGGAAGAGCACTTGTTGAAGAGATAGCTTCTACTTATTGCTGAACAGGTTTCCATAGCAAGACCAACTCGAAACGTTATTTTTTCTAGGATGTTGCCATCTGATTTTCGGAATCTTTCATAGACAACCTGAATGCATTTGTGTTCTCTATATTTTTGCACAGTTACAGCTAAGATATCCTTTTTCACTTGAAGAAAATGAAAGTGGAATTTGTCGTTTTATTTGTTAACCTCTGCAGAGAGGCATATTCAGAGGAACCTGACCTAGATTGGTAAGTTAGCCATTACTCTATTATTGGTGTCACTTCTCAACTGAAATAGATCTCCATTGGAAAATACCATCAGGAAAGGTTCATTGCAGCAGAGACTAAAACAGACAAATGGGTTCAGATGAAATGGGACTGCAGATACAGTAGGTTAGCTTTGAATACAAATATGCAATTCTGGACACTCCGTTACAACTGCTTATCATACACACAATTCTTTCCTTTGAGAATATATGGTGTGTCTGAGAACTTTCAAATACCCCAAAATTATGACAGGTCTATTTATTCAGCAAATTTATATCAACATATTCTGCAATGAAAAAAGTAGTCGCTAATACTGCAACGGATTCGTTCTTTTTATGTTAAAATTTGTAAGAGGAATGTTTACAATTTATGTCATTCGCTGAAGGTAGGTTGACGTTATGAAATGACTTGGTTTTCCAGTATGTTTGAACAGTTTCAGATTAGCTTGAAAACAGCACTTGCTGTCGAGTAGAGACTGACATATTGTATTTATCTTCGTGACAAGGGAAAAAGTTACGGGTAATGAAGGGAAATTAAAACGTTTTTAGGAAATGCTCGGAAACGGTAGGATAACAATTAGATTCTGTGAAGTGTTTCCCTTGAGATCATTTACAAGGTTGGTGTTTTTGTAATTAGATAGAAATATTGTGCCAAGTGACCCATCATGATACTTAGATGTCTAAATTGTCAAATATCTCAATGTAGCTAAAGGTAAGACTGATGCGACTGGAAAGCATCAACTCTTTTGTGTTAGAACTACTTTTTTTCTCCTCTCAAACCGATGGTCCATTACCATGACATGAAATTGAAATTCGTCGTATTAGTTGCTCCAATCTAAAGCTTTGGAGCCGCGTTGAAAATTTGTCTTGCTCAGTGTACTGATGTATTTTACCATCCGCGTACGCGGATAGGTAATAATTTCAGTCGGGTCTGTGTGTATGTATGTGTGTGTGTGTCTGTCTGTCTATCTGTCTGTGTGTGTATGTGTCTGTCAGGATCTGTAACGTTTTTCAAGATCAGTAGACAGAGAAGAGATTATTTTTCATGAGCAGTGCACCCATAGTTTTTTTTGCCCCAAAACTAATCAGTGAGAACTCAACTTAAAACACTGACCATCACCAGTTTAGAAACCTGATGCTTTTCCAACTCTGCTAACTGGACAGGTCCTGAATAGGTTAGACCCATTAGAAATACTTTATTCCGGACTCATCTTTTGACATTATATATCATATATGTCCATGGAAGCACTTTAATAAAAGATGACCCTCATTTGTTTAACCTTGCTTACGTGACCTCACTTTATTACTGCTCACAGTAATCTGAAGGATTGGGGAAGGTAATGTTTTCAGAGGTATGTGTCTGCCCACGGAGGGGAGGGGAGGGGAGGGGAGGGGGTACCCCAGGCCAGGATAGGGTACTACTCTCCTCCCTTCCTCCTCCCTTCCCCTCACCTAGCCAGGACAGGTGTACCTATCCCTCCCCCTCCTCCCCCACCAGGACAGGGTACCCCTCCCTCCTCCCTTTCCCTGCCCCATTCAGGACCAGGACAGGTGTGCAGCATGGACGGTATGCCTCTTGCATTCACATAGGAGGAATTTCTAGTTGGTGACTCATAGAGGTACCTTATTGATGGAAACTGGGTTGCTGCATGACTATTTTGGGAATCTTTTGCCACAAGATGAAATATATTATTATTTGACATGGTGCATATGACCTGAGATTGAACCCACATGAGGTGAGAATGAAATGAACCTAAGAAAGCAATGGAAACTTGGAAAACTCAAAATTTCATTTTAAGTGGACCTTTATTGACCATTCCTGATCAGCTAATCTTGGTCGCCATTTTGGATGGCAACCATTGCTGGGAATGGGTGATAATTTGCTAATTTAAAGTTTGAGGAATATTTGGTAACTCATAGAGGTACCTTATTGATGGAAATGGGGTTGCTTCATGATTATTTTGGGATTTTTTCCATGCATGGTGAAAAATATTATTTTTGCCTGGAGGGAAGTATGTGAGGTGAGATTGAGCCTACTTGAGGTGAGATTGAAATGAACAAACATCCCAGCTGGCAGGGGGGGGCTGGCCAGATTGGAGTAGGGACCAGATTGGGGGTAGAGGGTGGGAGCCAAATTGGGTGCCAGATGGGAGCTGGGGCCAGATTGGGGGCTGGGATGGTCAAGTCAGATAGGAACAGGGGCCAGATTAGGAGGCTGGGGCCAGGTGAGAGTGGGAGACTGAGGATGGGGTCAGATGGGATGGGAGTAATTACCAGATTGGGGCCCAGGGGTTGGGCCAGACAGGAGCAGAGACCAGATTGGTGGCCAAAGGTCCTGCCCAGGGGTACCCCTATCTTGGATGGGGTATGAGACAGTAATGGGGTACCAGACAGGGATGGGGTACCAGACATGGATGGGGTACCAGATAGTTAATGGGATACCAGGTAGGAATTGGGTTACAGACATGGATGGGGTACCAGACATGGATGGGGTACCAGATAATAGATAGGATACCAGATAGTAGATGGGATACCAGATTGTTAATGGGTACCAGATAGGGTGGGGTACCAGGTAGGGTACCTCTGTGGCCCCCACTCCCATCTAACTCCACTGGATAGCATGGGACATTAATGAGTCACCAAAGTGAAATTCCTCACTCCTTGATATTCTAGTAATGTATTTGAATTTTTTTATCGAAATTTTGAGTAAAGCAACTTGTTGAATATTCAATGAGCTGACTACAAGTTGACGCAAAACCAAAAGTTAGTAGCATGCAGTAAGCTACGTGAATAATAAATTTGATCAAGACGTTTCATATTAACCGAATCTTGCATATCTAATTAGATAAGCAGATTAAACTTTCTCCCCAGATGCAAAATAAGGTTCACCACAATTCTGCTAATACTTTGCTATATTGCTCTATCCTTCGGCAGCAACGAATATTCCAATGTCCAATATCGATGTCTTGTCGTGACGGGAGAATCATGCAATTTCTTTCCTCAAAGACGTCTATACAAGTGTTGCTTAGATCAAAGCGTACAGTTTCTAAGTATGCTTACAGAATCAGATAATTGGCGTTTTAATGTAGACACTTGTGTATCGTTCAATTTTTTTAGCCATTTGTCGGTTACCGGATAGCTAGCTTTACTATTTGGCAAGAGCTTTGTATATTTCGACGACTCTGTTTTTATTGTCTTTCGAATGGAATTCGATAAGACTAGGTGGTCCTGCCCATGGAATAGTGACCAAAACTGTACACAAAA
>JBCAUG010733676.1:0-11849 GCA_038406175.1 Haplosyllis leylae | reverse complement strand
TGAGAATCTTGGAGATTTCACCAAAAAATATTTCCATTTAAATAGCCTAGCTGTTATACAACAGCTCTGCTAAAAACAGAATGGTAAACCTTTTTCAAACTTCACAGAGTGATTCCTATTACCATTGTTGACAGTTTGCACTATAATTTATTTCATTCGGTTGATTTATTTCAAGTGGGTACAGCAACCTTAAGAAGTATAACATGCATGTAAATCAATACTGATGATTCCTGATAATCGCAAATAAGTCATGGTCAGTCAAAAGGATCACTAAAAGTGAATACTATAGTTGCAAATAGCGTAAAAAGAAAGCCACTTGCTTCTGGCAAAGTAACTTGTTTATCTTTTGGGCGAATGACACTTATTTTCGGAGACAAACGTGAAATCGAAAGAAGTTCATAACTCGAGGCTCTGTGTCCAAGGTTTGATGACTGTTAAAATTACTGCCTAACATAATGTGGTGTTTCTACAGAGGTTTATGATACCATTGAACAATATTAAGAGGTATTGAAGGAATTATTGATATTGAATTTTGGAACATTGACGGGTTTTTGTAAGATCAGTAGTACGATGGGGGGTTGGCGCCCCCTCTCCGTCTGGGAAATCCTAGATCCGCCACTGGATACTACCAACGATGAATCTCGAGTTATGGTTCTCTCACATTATTCCAACATATTTTAGTCTTTGGTGAAATCAAAACCCGGGAAGTACTCTTCGTCCCTGGTCCAATTAGAATTGTGTGCTTTGAACTGAACACTGCTGACATGATAAAATTCCATCGTTCTCAGAAGAATGCAGCCAGTCTCTATGACTAACTGTACGATTCACAATTCTCTTCTACATCGGTGCTAACAATGACTGAATAATTTGGTTTGAAAGTTTCATATCGTTTGCATTTGTTTTTCCCTATCTTCGGATACATGATCTTTTCAATTAAATGTCTTTGGAACAATCATGATGGATTTTCTTTATCTGACGCGTCGATTGTTGTGGGTTGCCGTGACTATGTGATATTGCTCTCCACGCAGCTATCAAACAGTTCTCTGGAATCCTGGACTCTGCTGTAGGATGATGTTGTTGTTACGGAAACACCATTACTCCTACTTCTAGCGTTTGTATTCATTTTCTTCTTAACGACCAATTTGTAAAGCAATATACTTCCAATGATGGCCACGATTATACCAACAACGATTCCGATAATAGCACCAATGGTTACGTTGTGACCGTGTGGACAATCAAAAATGTGGTCGTCGACTTTGAAAACGAATTTTCCCGCTACACTGCTTGGTGAGGCACATCTGGAAAATAAAAATAATGCACTGACGATACAAAAATTATTTGCATCTGAAAAAGAACTTAAGTAAATATTATTTTTATATTTAACAAAGTCAATTATTTTCCAAAATGGGTAGTTTAATGTTTAATGTTTCAACAAGTTATTCTTATCGGAAAAAAGCTCCGAAATTCTGATCGATATAAAGTTCATGTGATACATTATTTTTGAAGGTGATATTAGTTGCGGTAAATTGAGGTAAATACTATGTCAGGATACTAATTATTTTGATTGTCAGCTTTGAATAGAAAGTATATAAGTCTTCATACCTCAAATTGGATTCAAGATTCCATTCAATCACAACATTCTGATTATGTAGCCACTGTGTTTTACAGCTACATTCCCAAGGATTACCGTAAACGTACAGCTTGTAAAGATTACTCAAGGAGAAGCAGTTGGCACTCACAATTCGCAATTGGTTTGTGCTTAGATCCAGCTCAGCCAACCTATCAGATACTTTCAAGGCAGAAATATCAACTGTTGAAACTGAATTATTGTTCAGGTTTAATGTGTTTAGACGGGAAAGTCCTTTGAAATCAGCAGCAGTTAAGTTGGTAATTCGGTTGTTGGATATGTGGAGAGTTACCAGTTGTTTGAGCTGCTGGAATGGTGAATTTGCTAAATTTTCCAAGCGATTGGAGGACAGATTCAGTGTATCAATTTTCAAGTGACCAAGGAAGTGTATTGGAGCCGTTAACATGTTGGTGGACAGGTCTAGCATTTTCAGAGATGTAGTTCCACTGAAAGCATTTACAGCTATTGAAACCAAACGACAGTTGGATAGAATCAGAATTTCAATGTTAGGCAGTACCGTTCCGCTAAACGTTCCATTTTCCAATTCATATAGCCTGTTGTTTTTCAAGTACAATGTCTTTAGGCCCGTTAAACCTTTGAAACTGCCACTTGATAATCCGCTGATTTTATTGTTATCCAGATGCAAGTGTATCAAGTTGCTCAGATCTCTAAATGAATAATCTTCTATGAACCTGATCTCATTCCCGCTGAGAAATAATTCCTTCAGTCCCGTATGGGAAATATACTTCACAATGGGTATTCGATTTCCTTCGAATCTCATGGTTGGCATTTCAGGTAGATCACCTGGAACCGAGTCCAGATCAGCGCTTACGCAGTTGATTACGTATGATCGCTGTCCGTCTGCCTCTGTTGTATTACAGGTGCATTTGCTTCCTTCTGGCATTGTACTGACCGCACAAGCATCTTCCGATCCAGTTTCCACAATCATTATCAATGCCGCGAGAAGAACTGTTGAAAATGCTTTCTTCCATGTCATTGCAAGCCAAGACGCAAATTGGTTTTCTGTCTGGACTAAATGCATAGTTGCATGCGATTTCTTCCGTGGAATTTCCTCTGAAAAGAGACAAGAGTGACAAATATTAAAGTCTTTGGATATATGTTGACGGGATGCACAATTCATGACCTGAAACCCAATGGAATATCTTTGTACAAAGGTATCATATCATTTTGGAAAATCTATTCATTCAGATTCCTTTCACCATCTCCCATATCTATGTGTGGACTAATGCAGCAAATAATGTATGCTAGCAGAAGTAGTGTTTTGTCAAACCTGTAAAAGCATTGCCCGTAGTAAGTGCAAGCTAAGCTCACTTTGTGGTGTGAGATGAGGTCTCCATGTATTTAGATTGTCAATACTCTCATGATAGAGCATCAAAGAAGAATGCCGTTGGAGTTGTTCATGGATTTTGGCCATATCCTGTATATATCTCTGAGGTGATATCGATATTGCTTTGTAATTGAGCCCAATCTTAGGGTACATCAATCTGGATAAAGGTAACAAACGAAAGTTTGAAGCTATGGAATTTCTCTTGCCGTTAACAATCGTAAACTTTCACAAGAACAAAGACTATTGTTAAATTACACTGAACATTCACCAAATATGGCGTGTAAAGAGCTGCGGGAGAATACAATCTTCTGTTCATGACAACATGAATTGAAAAGGATTTACCAATTATCTCTCATTGTGATTCATACGCCTCATTCTCTTACAGATCTACACAGAGACAGCTTCTAAGTAATTAATACTGCCTTTCAAAAGCTACACGTACAACAACATTGACTGAATCTATTGCAACAGAAAGTGTCTCTTTCCGCATGCATTTTGGTCACTGATCATAAGAGATGTGTTCTGCAATACCTTTTGATCATGTTCACAATAAATTTAACTGTCAATATGGAATGATTTCATCAGAAGAAGAGAACAATGATGTTCACTGATGTTTAAAGTAATTACTGGTTACACTGCGTAGTAAAATAAATGGAAATGTGGGATTTGCAGCAATGTCAGCCATTTGTCCTTTTTTGCACAGTTTCTCAATCAGCTACATTTTATGCATGGCTGGCACAGCTTTATTGTATTTCTTTAGGGAAATATTATAGTAATGGGCAATCCAAGTCACTTTACATTTATCCACAGAGATTTGAATCATTGTTGATGGGGATGCACAGAGGAATACAATTGCTTTACACAAATGCAATTTACTGCAAATTTGGAAATATCGGCAAAGCCTATGCCACGTTTTGTGAGCCTGTCTGGCAGGTCAACCAGTCGCACACCTCGCGATGTAGAGACATCTGTAACTTGGTTATTGTCCACAAGGGTTGTGTTGGAGGTTTTATGAACATTAGAATTCAAAAGGAAAGTGTTCACGTTTTCTTTTCTTTGTGTTCTCTGTTTGTGTTGTACCTTGGCCACAATGGAATTGTCCAAAGGGAAGCTGTAAATTCACTCTCTTTGAAAGACTAAAATGGGACGAAACATCGAAAAAGCAATTCCATTACCCAGCGTCACTTCCAGTTTTGCACATGTTAGAGCTGTTCATAAGGTTGTAGTGTTTTCATATTACTGATCTTCTAAACAAATTAGCCTGTCAAAAATCTGATCAATAGTCCCAAGGAAAGAAGATGGCAACTTACTGATTAGGATTCTGGTATGAAGCCAGGAGCTGCAGCTCTGAAGATTCTGAAGGTTGTTTGATACACCAAAATATGGACTAATGGACGCACTAAATGGTGGCTGTCGACATTCATTTTTAGAGCATTACGGTTAAATTAAACTTGCAATGTTGCAGAAGACGATTTTTTCTGACATCAAAGTTAAGCAAACCAAATAAATAGAAATGATAACTTCGTGTTCACGGTTTCAGCTAAAACTTTATTGATGTTCTTGTTGATGGTGTGAAACTCTCTTGCCACAAATGGTGGTACAGTCCTTGTGAATAGTTCAGGCTTTGCTTCTTACAAAAATAAGCAAAACATTTTGTGTGCGTACGTGAAAGTACGTGTACTGTGACTCTGTGTGTCTCAAAGACTGTAGATTTCAAGATCCAAATTAAGCCTCTTGCCACAGACCTCAAATACATAAGTTGAACAATGGAATGTTAAGAAAAGTTATAATTGTGTTCAGAAAGTATTTACCTTTTTACCACTCGGGTGTCTGCCAACTGCTTTGCAATAAATATTTGGCAATAATTTTGTATTGCCATGTCCATAAATCAGTTAAATAGGGAATTTGGTTACGTGTTAAAGCTACATTACAGACAACCATGTAATAAAATATGAATTAAGGAAGGAAGGATTAATTGATTTTTCTTACTGTAAGTTCTGATAAAAGAAATAGAAAATCGATTTTAAAAACACCATTGGCAAACATTGAAAGTATCTTATCCTTGCAGTGTTAATGGACACAAAATAAACTGCTGAAATGTAAATTATTAATTCAATGACCCTCAAGTTTAGATGGGAGTTGTCACTGCTTGCTCGCTCACTGCGTGATGCACTTACCTTTAGTAGAACACAATGACCAATTGATGAAAACCATGATTCCTTATGGGCATTGCATTTGTATTGCTGTCAAGTACTTACATAATGACACAATTAAATCTACCTATGTAGGTCTACATAATGGTGCTAATAATTGTACAGTTAGGATGGGCTATGCGAACGTTTCTCAGTATCACTTTCCTCACTTACCTGCTATATGGACGACAAAATTATTCACATCAATCTGCTAGCAAATTTTTTTGTTTGTTTTTTTTCCTTCTTCATTGCTGTCTGAACATCCAAGCACACGATCGACACATGCTTCTCCATTGACTCCTTGAAGAGAACTGGCAAACATTCAACAAACTTATCCAATTATTATTATCCGACGGCCACATCAGGCAATTGAATTGGCCATTTTGCCAGTCATCCCATATTGATCAAGAGGTCCATTCCAGAGTGAGCTACTGCTATCTCTGTGTCGATCTAGAATTGTTCTGATTCTGGATGAGATATGGACTTCCTTGCCCCTGACGGACTTGATTTGGATGGTAGTACAGTGATGCTTACGGACTGTGCAGATCGAGGCACTATCAGACAGCAGAGCAGATCTACGTGGGAGCGAAGGTGCTCTGGTTAGCTTTTGTTGGCAACTTCACTGTGTACTTGTGTAACGTCAATGTGTTCGGTGGCATGTTTAAACAGACACACCTGGGAAAGGTCACACGTAAAACGAGCTTTTGATAAACACTGATTACAGGTGCTGATGGGGAATTCAGGACATGTATAGTAAAATTAGATCGCACCTTATGTGGAATGAAACTGACCTGGTTGAGATTCAATCGAGTTTCTTGTAAATTAACTGTTAATCGTACTTGCACACTTGCACTGAATTGCACTAAGTTTTCCTGTTATAACTGCCCGAGCAACGAAGCGTGGCGACGGGCATACTGTGATGGAAAATGTAAACATTAGAATTAAAATATTTTTACATTTGTCAGTGGTTGTTACGAGAAACTTGGAAATGGAAGGTAGAGGGTTTTTATTGATTATTTATTGATTTATTTGATAAATATATTGATATCTTTGACATCTTTTTAACAACTTGTTTGACGTTTGACATCTTTTTGACATTTTGACACATTACTTAAATGAACTCAACGCGTCACAGGGATATTTTTCCTCCGTATTGTCTTCAAAATTTGTGTCACATTGTAATTCTTGTAGCAATAGTGTAAGCTAAGTTGATTAACTCCAGCATGTTGGACAAGGTATAGTAAAATTAGATCGCACCTTATGTGGAATGAAACTGACCTAGGTGAGATTCAACCGAGCTTCTTGTAAATTAACGTGTAATCGATGCATCTCAGTTTGAGTTTCGACGGAAAAACACATTTTGTGTGTAAACCAACTGTGTTTCACTTTGTTTGTAAACAAGGCTATCCTGGTGCACTGGAAGAAAACCCACAGTGTAAACAAACTGTATTAACCAAAAAAAACACAGTTTGTGTACAAACTAACTGTGTTTTACTTGGTTTGTAAACAAAGGCTATCCTGAAAAACTCAAACTCAATCTGAAAACTCAATCTAAAACTGAGCGTTACGAGATGCACAAAATAACTGCTAATCGTATTTCCATACTTGCACAAATTGGCTCAGTGACTTTGGCTCGTGTATTACCTTGCAATAGCAACCAATATGGTTTGATAATAAATAATTTAAATTTTAAGAACTTCCCATTTACAGTTGTACAATCATTAAGGAACTACTTCATGGTCCAACATTCAGTTAAATACCTTTGCCTACAGCCAGTGATTGGCTGATGATAGCTAATCATCAAGGCGATGCTTTTCTAGGCAGAGGTGTGTAGATTTCTGAGCACGTGAGTATTCCTTGCAATAGAAAATGCATTTAACTCTCTCATTCCTAAGGTAATGATCTTAGATAGTTAGATGGGGAAAGTGTACTATCTTGCAATAGCAATCAATATGGTTTCATAATAAATAATTTAAATTTTAAGTGGTATGGTTGATTCTTGTAATATCAACAGCTAATGATGGAGGTAATCAAGTGAACTTGGATATATATTCAAAATGGTCTAAGATGTTCCCCAAACGGCTTCTGAACGGTTCCAAGTGTTTACAATTATACATTTAAAATGAGTTATCAGTGGCACATGTAAATAGAAGTAAAAAAAATATAGAAGTTGTTCAAATGACAAAACTAGCCAGTGAACTTACAGGTTTAACTAACTTAACAGATCCTTATGAATAGGGTTTGTTATGTTGAAGGAATCTGGAATAGTGGACGTTTTAGTGGGAGAAAGCAAAAAACGAATCTCGCACAACTATTGCAGAAAGAAATCCTTAAAATATCAATTGTCAATCCACCTTCTTGTAAGGACAGAATTTGCGTAAATGACTGGAAGGATTTTCTTCAAATACAGAAGCATTTATTTCAAAATCAACAAATGTACAGACATTCATAAAAATAGCAAAATTACAATGTAGAAATTACACGAATTACACAAAAAGATTTTAAAAACTGAAACAAGCCTGTATACATAAAAAACAGAGGCATCAATGGTCCAAAAATGGTCCCATGGGTACGGTTGATGTATTTTTTTCATTTTAAAAGATTTTCCAGAAACGTGTACATATAGTTTCCGGGCAGGCATTAAATTAATATGGATAAAATTTTTATTTACAATAGTTACTTCAGTTTAAATGTGCTGTGTGCTGGTTAAAGTTTACAGAATAATGACGCATTTCGCAATGTGGCTAGTTTTACTTTGTTTACGTATATGCTTTCAAAACTACAATGATAATTTAATTTTGATGCTCGTGAACAAAGAAATGGAAATTGTCCTTCATTCAACCCATAAAAATTAAATAGCTGAAATATGTTCTCAGTAAAACATATACAGAAAAGAAAAAACAAATACAATTTGGGCACATGTCTTAGATTACAGTTTATTTAAAAAGCTTTTGTTTCTTTAATGAACTGAAAATTTACCCTGGAATTTAATACGAAATCATTTTCAACGTTATCACAATCATTACTCAAGGAAACATGGTTTTCAGAAACGAACATCCGATGCGACGCTAAATGATAAAATGAAACTTTTACTGAGAAAACGATCTGAACTTGGCTACATATCTGGCCTGTGTTTTGTAGATTCCACTGTGTCTTTATACACTGCTGAATATCTCACTGACTTATGGTGTCCACGCTTTTTGTTTTTAATTATTTTATACACGTAGTATCCGATAAGAAGACAACAGATTATAATGATGGGGATTGCTACAGCCAGGGCGATCGCTGATTTGGTTCCATGTTGCTCGCAGGCCATCTCCTTCGTGATATTAAACAGACTCTTTCCTGCAAATATATCTGGCTTGGAACATCTGAAATTAAAACTTGTGTATTAAAAACCTTGGATAGATGTTATTGTCTGGACAAAATGAGCATTGTCATGTATTAGAGGTACAGGAAATTATATTCTTATGAATGCGAATTAAAATGTGAATGTGACAAAATTAACACTAATTATGCACAAATTAACTCACGTAACATTAGCTCTGTTATGTCTGGATGCTAATGTTTCCGTGACCCAATGGAGGGCGCAATCACAGATCCATGGATTGTGACCCAAAGCCACATCAGCAACTTGGTCCCAGTTAAGAATATCCTCCGACAGCGTTCTTAGTTCGTTGCTCTCAATGTACAGGTATTTTAACTTGTCTCTGAAGTCTTCAAAGTGTCGGCGATGAATTGACCTGATGCGATTATGTCCCAGGTTTAAGCTTGTTAGTTGATTCACGTCATCAAAGGCTGAATCGCTTATGGTTTCTATGGCACAACTATCAAGTCCTAAAGTGTTTAAATTCTTCAGCGAGGAGAAAGCATGAGCGTCAAGGGACATCAGTGAATTTGCATCTAATTCAAGTTCTGTAAGGGTAGGTATTTGTGTTACAGCAGCAGGTATTTCATTAAAACCACATTTCCTGATTTGGATTGATTTTAGTTTAAGATTACTTAAAAATATATCAGACGGCAGTTGAAGACCACTGTTGTATGAAAAGTCCACCTTTTCTAAACTCATCAAGTATACCAGAGCATCTGACGGAATAAGTTCAAGATTATTCCCTGTTATCACCAATGTCTTAAGGAAGTCCAATCCCAGGAACAAGTCTTTCGTCAAGTTACGAAGTTCATTCTCGCTGAGGTCCAGAGTCTCCAGTTTGTGCATATCCTCAAAGGCATTGTCTTTTATGGCCGTGACGACACTGTTACGAATATGTAGACTATTCAGTTGCGTGTATGGAACCTTCTCAATGTGATGAAAGCGACAGTTCAGAAAAAGTAGAGAAGTGACGGTGTTTGGTATTTCTGACTCCGCAGGAAGCGTTGTCATCTTGTTACTGTTAATAGGACAAGTACACTGCATTATGTACGGTTGTCCTGAAAGACAGATGCATCCTTCCGGCACTTTTTGGTTGCAGTTTCCCTCTGTTTGTGTCACCACTAAAACTAACAACACCAACGTCAGTGCCAATATGGTCTTCAGAAAATCCATGCTGAAGTTCTTCAGTGTTTCTGAAAAGTAGATCTCCGAATTACAAATTTCATTCACAAATTTATGTGCCTGCAGAACGTATTTTCATCATATCAAAACCAAAAGAAAAACAGAATCCCTCACGAGTAAAATTTGTTCAAAGACAATATTTATCATTCAGCCCACTAGAAAACGACAAAAATACAAATTGTGGGTCTGAAGTGAATGACAAACAGCGTGCTTATCAGTCTGTACGCTCACTGTGTCAACACTAAATATTACATGTTTCATATGACTAGATTGGAAACGACATTTGTAGATTGTATGATTCAGCGCCGATGTTTCCTTTTGCAAGTGACAATCCAAATTCATGGCTCCATAACATCGGTTGACGTCTTAGTTGAACGCAAAAATGTTCAACTTGCATCTGGCAACCGACATTAGCATTTCAATTTTCCCACTTAACTCTTGTCCTAATCCATTCAATTCCATTCTGAGATATATTATATTGAAGAAATTTAGTTCAACAGTGTATCTCTAGCGTAAAATGTCTCAGGAGTTCATTACAGCACTATTTACATAGTTTCTTTGACATTCGTAACTGTGCGCATAGTTCTTGTCTGATGAACCAAAAACGCAGCATCCGTTGTTATCCTGTCTTTGTTCTGTGAGCTACTCTCCTCTCTGCCAGAACAGGAACGGGAATTACCACAACACTGACCATCAATGGTTTAGAAGTCAGATGCTTAATCCACTCTGCCAATCAGACATATGTTGAATAGGAGATCTTTAACTGAATTTTGTTTTATGCACCACTTCACTTATTGGACTTGATCATTTCTAGATTCAATAGGGTGAGGCTTTATTAGGGTCTGACAGTCTGGAACAGGCAAGGCACAGAGTTGGAATGGCAATAGGGTTTTTCCTAAATGAATCATGACAAAATCCAAAAATGGTATGGTTACCAGAGGTATTACCCAGCTGGTTACAAATACACTACCATTCATAGTAATAGAATGTGCATTTGAATTACTACCTATTGTTATATATCCATTATGACTCACCACTGTGAGTAAGATACCATCCCAGAGACAGTAATGGGAATATCTTTTTTACCACTACATCTAGGAATGCATCTGCTGTCAGATATGAAGTGTCTCTAGTAACCATACTACTTTTGGATTTTTCTTGATTCAGTGAATTTCTTAATTAGACTTCTAAACCAGTGATAGTCAGTGTTGTGAGTTTAATTCCCACTGGGAGCAGCTTTGTTTTTTGCTGAAACATTTTAAAACCTTTTGATGTCAATTTTCTACACAAATGCAACACATGACTTGTGTTGCAAACGAGCAGATGTAATTGATCAGTCAAATTTTGCAAAAAAAGCCTGAAATGCCATTATTGCCAACATTATTATCGGGTGAACACATTAATTTTACTTTATTAATGACATTGACAGAGCAGTATCAATTAACAATGTGTAACAAATTTTGAATATTCTCTGTGGGACAATAATTTTGGTTGATCTAGTTAGTCAGTGTTCATTTTCCAGACAATTTTGAACACATATTGAGCACTTATTTACTAATTAACTTTCACATCTGCTTAAAATTGAATAAATAATTAAAATTCATTTTGTGGAAAATTTTTCATGTAAGATTGATTTGTAACTGTCAAAATTAATTGATAAAAGTCTTAGCAGTCTGGTTATAAATCAAATAGGTGCTAATGAAATATTTCGGGAATTCCAAGATACACATATTTTTGGAAATCTTTTTTGTCGTTTTTGACAGATTCAAAGATATTGCTACTGGTGAGACATCTAAAGAATTTCCATTTCGTGACCAACCTGCCAGGGCCGCCTAGTCTTAATGAATTCCATTCGATTGATAATTATTAATAGCTTCAAAATTAAAAAAAATAGCCCTGTGACGGGCTGAGGTGGTTTAAGTTAAATGTTTCAAAAAGATGTCAAATGTCAAATAGTCAAACATGTGGACTATGGAGGAGGTTCAGACATATTTATGTCAATTTTGATGTCAGATATGAAGGTCATCAAAATTGGTCAAAAATACTTTCTATCGACATTTTGAGGGTTTTTGGTGAGCATCATATGTGACGTCAAAATTGATGTCAATATGTGTGAACCTCATTATGTCA
>JBCAUG010733665.1:0-11850 GCA_038406175.1 Haplosyllis leylae | reverse complement strand
TCACAAGCATTGGCGCACTTTCCAAATCTAAGTTCGGCTTCTGATCTCCGTTGAAGAGAGAAAATAAGCCTTTAAACACAGTAGAGGCAAGGCATTAAGTATTCAATGGGCTAGGTGTCGCATTCTATACCTTCAAGTGTCCGCTATTAGCGGTATCATCATCATATATTTATATTCCGACCTTTATCTGGCCACTAATATGCTATGAATTTTTCACGCAGACACTTAGGACGAGAAGCAATATATTTCATCTTCTGACGGTGGGGGCGGGGGTGTCAGAAAAAAATAGAAGTTACAAAATGCCAACGTATTGCATAATGGCCTCAACAGTCATGCTTCTGTAGAATTTAACTGCACATTATTTCTTTTATTTCTATTATTCTGTACAAAGTTTCCTTCTTTACAACTTTTAAGAACAAACATGAAAAACGTCGTGAGGTGATATGATGATATGATGCCTTATGATGTTGCTCCGGGAAAACCAACCATTACATTGGCAGGGTTGTTAAACGCGGGAGATATATTCATGACTAGTCAACCGTGCGTGTAAACAATAATTTTAATCTTTGCAAAGTTAAACTTAAGGATTTTGCCCAATAAGACAACATGACTGTGTTTCAGTGTTTAGAAGGCAGAAGCCATTGTCATGTTCTTACACCACTGCCCCCAATTCTCCTCCAGATATCTCTAGTATAGACTGGTCACTGGAGGTGATATTCCCACTGGGTGTGTTTTCATGGCAAATATAATATCACATCCTCTGTCCCTTGTCAGACCTGTCTAATTTAATTGCACCACTAACCTCTTGTCTCTCCTTTTATATTCCATGGACACAGCTGTAACATGATATTCTAAATATTTTTTGCTGACACGTGTGTCAGATAGAAATCAGGATGAAATGAATTTTCAAATAACCTTGACATTTTTCACCCACAAACACAGCTAAATTATGCATCTGTTTGTAAACATCGCACAACAATAACAGTGATAGATTTGTACTGAACTTATGCTCGTGAGTCATTTCTTAACAGGGGCGGAACCAAGATTTCCCAGACGGGGGAGGGGCGCCGATCTCAAAGGTGGGGGTGCCAATTTATTATTTTGCCAATTTTTTCCCCTAAAACTGCATGAAAATGAAATAATTTAGACCCAAAGGGGGCGTGCGTTCCTGGCGCCCCCTTTAGATCCACCAATTCAAAGTTAATGAACTCCGAACTTATCTGCCCCATTTTACCACGAACGGCTGTGCAAGATGTATTCTTCACTGATGTTAGGAACGAATATGTGTTCTTCTCCAAAAAGAAAGGTGGAGTTCGTGACCATTGCAGAGACATTCACTTACTGTGGAATGTTTTGGAAATTGACGGATCAGTGTAAAACAAATCCAGAAAGTGAAGGTTCCACAGATTACAAACAAGAAAGTCGAATGGGTTTTACATATCTCTTCCGATGATGTTTCTATGTCTTTTCAGTGATTTTGTGTTTTATTCAGTATTGTCTTAGATATTAGATTGATACAGAAACGATAGGAGGCAATAGGGAAAAATACGACGTCGTGAAAACGGGCTGGCCTGTTGCTATGATGCAACATCATTATTACAGTATGATGTCAGAAGGGCATTCTGTGTAAACCAATTCCTACAAATGAGTGCAGCCTAAATTTGGCCTACTTATCATAAAAGTCTCCACTGTCAGACCTGCCTACGTCACCAACGTAGGCACATCTGGTCAGATTCAAATATCGATAAATCTCGTAGCACAGATTTATTGCTCAAACTGCTGTGCTAAAAAGGGTGTCCAGTTTCTCTTGCAATGGTGCCTGAACAAAGTTAGGTTGTATATACCCTGTAACCGAATGCAGTGAGAGAAAATCCAGAATTTCTTTCAGATAAGTTTTTGCAAAAATCTACAACTACATCTTTTCAGCAGCTGCAGGTGCAGGAGGAACCATCAGATTGCCTTTGGCCTGTAATCGTTACTTAGTATGGCTTGCATCTTATGAGGTAAACATATATCTAAACCTTGGATTGCATTGAGACAGAACCACCTCACGGGTAGTATTCAATATAGGATGCGGACCAAGGTGCAGACAGTTTCTTCTTCCCTAATGACCAATAATAGAATATCAATAGGAAAAATGGCACCTTGAGTTTTTTCACTTTGTCAAGTTTAATACAACCAACAATAAATTATACTGCTTTCAGTTGCAACAATATGTCTAAATGTTTTAATCTTTTTATTACCAAATATTACTGATAGATTTGTATTAAACTTAAAAAAGTGAAAAAAAACTCAAGGTGGCATTTTTTCTACTGATGTTCTACTGTTGGTCATCAGGTCATAAGACTTTTGCCAGGCACTAGCGTCCGCATCATATACTGAATACTACCCGTAAAACTGATCACGTAGCTGTCTCCAATACATGAAATCAATTAATCAATAAAATAATTAGAAATACTAATTCAATATTTCAATAAACAGACGGATGGAAATAGACAACAAAATTACACCGTTTGAACTTTCCGCTTCTCTGTGCATATTGATAATACCGACAAGAGTCAAATAATGTATTTAATGTGTAGGAATGGACAGCTATGACGGATGAGTATCACTCTAACATCAATTACAAATATGATTTACCGCCACCTAAGAGTCAAGCCATGTACATTCTTATTTAGATACCACTGCAAACTTCCATTGAAACGGGTTTCTGTATGTGTATGAGTTGGAGTCATGGTTTTAAAATTTGAGTTTGAGTCTTAACTGAAACTTAAAAATATCAATATTTTGCCAAGTATTTTTAATTATTAATAACGTTTATGAAATATATATGTACATGTTTCCACTTTATTTCTTTCTAAATGCCCAAATATGGGAAATAAAAGCTAAAAACCTCAAAAATTGGGTTTGAGTCATAACTGAAAGTTATAAAAACGTCTAGTATGCAACACAAATATGTCTGGTATACCACAAAAAATGTACGGTAAACAACAAATATGCCAAACGTAACCATGACTCAAACTCAAACACATAGTGGGGCACCACTCGAAATGGAGCCGTAACAATGACAGTGACATTGATACTCGTTGTTCTACGTCTCAGAAAATATATGTGACCCGTCTTTTGGGAGCAGCCACAATGATTCCACAAAAGTTTTAAATTCAATCTATGTGGTATTTCATACTCATGGTTTAAAATACCAGTGTTGCAATGATGGTTTGTTCCCACCAATAAATTTATCATTTCGGAGATTCACCTCGAATCCCCATGAACCGCCTGTCATTTGTACGCTGGTGAGTATGGAAGTGTGTTTACTAATTTAGGAAGCTCAGTTGCTCAGCATTAGATCGGATTCTTCTACAAAAAACTTTTATTTAAAACTAGGGTAGAATTTGGCGCAACACCATTGAGCAGATGGGACAAAAATAATTTTGTGTACTGAGCATTATCTCTTTGCCAAGAAATCATAAAATTATAAATGTGCATGACAAGTTTTTTTGTGTGCATGAACTTGGTGTTATTTACTCTTTATTTTCGGTCTGGTGTCTCCATATGCCCAGAATCAGCAACTGTCTCCTAAACAAATAAAACCGGTATTAGTTGGTGAGTTAATGTTGTCCAAGCTGTAACCGTCACGTTGTCGACCAAGTCCACTACTTCATGTAGCAGCGTAATCCTAACTTGGCCAGCTTCAAAAAGAAATTATCAATCCTTGAGGCGTGGTTTTATACAGAAATTACGAACCAGACAATTCCTTCTACCCTTGAACAGCCCTGAAAGTTCATGAGGGGTATTTGTCACAAGCAAATTCAACTCTTATACAATTTGTGGCAAATTATTGGTTCTTATTCAAATATTTACATTTACCCCAATCGGCTGTACAAAAGAGTTCTCTAGCAAACATCTTATACAGTTAACAAGCTGTAAAAAGTTATTGATTTCAGGTCTTCTTCATTGTTATTCTTGGAGACAATTATCCTTTTATGTTGTTAAATCTGGAAAAGATTAGATCTAAATCTTCACACATCTACACTTATGTTCCTAACATGAACAGTTCTGCATTAAAATCTCACCTTTAATTTACACGAAGCAAAGTGAAAGCTGGAACTAAAGCTTCTTCACAACACACAGGCTTCGTTACTCATTCATACACCGACCACAAATTGTATTGAAATTGTTTGTTTCATGCACTTGTTGGAATTCCAAGATGATGGAAGTTCTGAGTAAATCGATGGCTTTGAAGGGGAGATTTTCAGCAAGACGTAGGCAACTCAACATTATTTCATCAAGAAGCGCAGCACAGAGTAGTAAGTGAAAAGCGAACCATTGTCCCTTAATTCACTTCTCACTTTACTGTTACTCCCCAACTCATGTATGCAAACCCAATTTGAAAAGGAACAGAAAGAAAATTTTCGAAATTCTTCCTGCAGACAACTAAGCTTTTAGTTTAAAGCGCTTTCCTTTGTGGAACAGACACTGCTCCTGAAATGGAGACTGAAATATAGATCATTTCATTAAGGCTCTGTTTACACTTAACGTCTGCGTTTTCGTCAACATCAATGTTTGCATCAACTTTGCGTCAACATCAATGTTTGCATCAACTTTAACATTGTGTTAATGGTGATGCGAATGTTGATGCATAGAATGAGTTTGAACCCATTCTCTGTGTGTGCATTTGCGTCACCACTCACTCAATACAAACTTGACGCAACGTTGACGTTGACGCAAACGAAGACGTTAAGTGTAAACAGAGCAGACGTCGACAGTACCGTGAAGGATGGATTGATTGATATCCTTGAGGTAATTTTCTTCCGTTAGATTTTTGAGAAGCAACGAATATCTTAAAACCTTTGTTCAATTTTGTTCAAATATAACTAGCTGTTATTTTTATCGGGTTTTGTAAATAAACTAAATGGTTTTACAAATTGTAGAGACAACTCGCGCCTGGAAGTTATTCTGAAAACATAGAATAAAGAAGACTACTTTGACATATTTTTTTTTGTTTCAAATACAATTCAGGTCTTTTTCGGATTAAACAATTATAAACCAAGAGAAGTACGCAAGAAGTTTTGTTTTACTTTTTCCTGGATCTATTTTCTTCACCTCAGGGTAAAGATCTATCTTCAATGCAATTTCCTAACTCCTGCATCACAAAAAGTGCAACGTTTTCCAAGAGGAAATGAGATATATGATTCATGGAACTGTACATGTATTTAAATGCCAGAATTGATTATACTAAAACATGTTCTGTGATTTTGTACAATAAATCTTCATCTGTAATGGACGTTTTGATGTTAATGGTTTGTTTTGTTTGTTACATTGTTCTGCCCTATGGCGCATCCCACACGTTAAATGTCATCCATAAAAAAAGTAATGCTCTCTCACTATCTGCTGTATCAGGTGCGGAAAGACAGATTTGATGATAAAGTACAGAACTCTATGTTCCTCGTGTGATGTTTAATTGCTGTTTCTTACCTATCAAGGGTGACACATTTTCCACAGAAATGTAAATGTAAATTAAAGTCTACATGCCGCCATTAGTACAACGTTTTCAACATTGGCATTAGAGGTTTTCACCATGTAGCAAAAATATTACCCGTAGTGGGGCTTGATCTGATAATTACCAGTTCAAGAGTCTAATGTTCATACTACCGAGCTAAATTGGCAATACTTATAAATCTTTAAGATCCTTAATAGCCACACTTTAATAAACAATAAATTTCTCAAGTTTTAAAATTATTCAAATCAATTTGAAATATCATTATGATTCCAAATCATTATCGAAGGACATCATTAAGCTTCGAACTCACACTCTTTCAATACTAGCTGTATCATCCAAGTACAAACAAGTCAATAAAGTATGAGGAAAATTTACTTTCAAGATTCACTAAGAAGCACATGCCGGATTAGCTCAGTTATCTGAGAATTGTACCCTTCAACCAGTGATGATCAGATCGAGTCTCACTGTAACTTTTTATTGTCGGAAGAGACGAACATTTTGAAACCATTAACGGTCCACGTCTAATGTTGCAAATTTGTACCTGATGCAGTTTTCAGTCAAGCAGCACAAAAGACTCCAAGAAGCACTCAACGAAGGGCACGGGAGATGTGTGTCCGAGTAAAGTTTTACACGAAAAGTATCAGTTTTAAGCCTAAATGAATATTAGTCTGCTCCAAGGTACATTAAAGTATGATGTAAATGATTTTAAACAGGGACTAATTAAGTGGCATTTAAACCTGATTGTTTGTCTATTCTTCCTATTCAGTTTAACTAATTTTTTTTGGAGGATGCACGTCCTTTTTGTAGGGCCACTGCTACCCCTCTTTTGGACTTCTGGTGACGTCTGCACTGAGTCTCAAAGCAAGGGTGGATCCCCCACTTTCATGCTTTCTGGCCTGCGTGCAATGGATTCCTCAGATTCACCTCTGGTGCGACACCTGCTGACTGTTAGAAGTCAATATGGCAGTCGAGTCTTTTCGGTCCACATACCTGCGGATGAGTCCATAAGCATTGGTGGAAGATCGGGGCTCGAACCCACGACTAAATCTTTGAAGCCTACGATGTTGGCAACATTGAAAAGACTCCCTTTCCTTGCGCTGATGCAAATGTCGCCTTTTGGAAAAAAGAACACTCTAATTGAAAGCCATTAATGTTCCCAAAAGATCAACTTTGGTTTTACGCTTATCAAACGAAGTTGGTGCTGTCAGGGAATAAAATGTAAGTATTCGTAAGTGTGTTGTGTAGACCTCACTTGCAAAACGAAACTATACAGTAAAGTAAATACAGGTTCGGCACGGCTAATTCGAACACGGTGAATTCGAAGTTCTACTTAATTCGAAGTTTGGACCAAGACTTTGCTAGATTCTTATCATTTCATGTTTAAATGCACTATTAATTCTTAATTAATTTAATTCGAAGTAGTTGTAATTCGAAAGTTTAATTCGAAGAATATTGTAATTCAAAGACTTTGAATTAGAATGTACATTGTAAATTGAAGGAAAATGATGCCTTTCGACACTCATGACATGAAACCAATCCAATATATGTAATATTTTATGTTGTATGTTTTGACACACATGACATATCATTTGAATTACTTTGAATGACTTTGGTGTAATTCAAAGTATCACAATTAAATCTTTACTCATTTAGTTATTTTTACATCTGTCCACCCTATGCAGAGGAAAAATCTGACCTGAATAACTAAATGTGTATCGATTTAATTATTTTTTGGACAAATTGTTAGAACTTGAAGTCTGGATGACCAAACTGCTTGGCAAAGCTGGAAATATAAAGGATGTTGTGAGTGTCAAAAGATGCATTTTAATAGATATATGAATGGTACAATGTTATTTAAAGTACATGTCATGAGTGTCAAAATGTACAAGACGAAATAACATAGAATGTATTGATTTCATGTCGTGAGTGTCGAAATGGTTCATTGCATGTACAGTCGCATGTACAGTGTCGAAAGATCAAAGACAGGATACAATAGTTTACACATAGAATATTAATGGCACAATGTCTTGAGTGTCAAAAGATCAAAGACAGCATACAATAGTTTACACATAGATTGCATTGGTTTCATGTTGTAAGTGTCAAAAGGCATCATTTTCCTTTGATTTACAATGTACATTCTAATTAAAAGTCTTTGAATTACAATATTCTTCGAATTAAACTTCGAATTACACCAAACTTCAATTTAAGCCTTCAAATTACAACTACTTTGAATTAAATTACATGTAAATGGCTTTAATTTAGTAGAACTTCAAATTACCCATGTTTGAATTAACTGTGCATTTTAAACATGAAATGATAAGAATCTGGCAAAGTCTTGGTCCAAAGGGAACTTCGAATTAACCGTGTTCGAATTAGCCGTGCCCGACCTGTATTACGAAAAACTTAAATGCCAGCAATCAGAGCAATGAAACCCTCTGCAAATGACGTCTGTGTTAAGTGTACCAATGTGTGTAAACATTTAAACTGTTTCCTAACCTAGTTTCGTCGGTACCCACTGATTACTGTCAGTGTCAATTTACCAAACATGGCACAATAAACCATCACAACACAAGTGACGTTGTGTTTCCAGAAAGGATTGCCCTGCAAAATGTGAGCGGGACCCAAATCAAATCAGTGTCTCCAATATTTCCCTTTTGAGATGCCCTAAAATTTGCTTAAATATTGAGCTATAACAGAGTAAGTGGTGTTAGTGTCAGTTTAATCTGCAATATCAATAACTCTATAGTTTTCTTGTGTTCCTTACTTTTGTATTCTTTGGTATGACTTCGGGAAAAATGATGAGTGTTTGCAGGACAGCGATTCTGAGTGAAATTCTATTCAGAAATTCTTCAGAATTTTTTTTGTTCATAACCAATCGAATCTCACGCTGTTGGTATTATGCATCCCTTATTTCTGAAAATACACAGACAACCCTTTGCCAGACAATTCCACCTTTGGTAACCTGGACAAAGCAAAAACTCGGTCTATCTCAGATCATCAAAGGTTGTCATTAAATTTGCCACATTCCACTAAATGAAGTAAATGATTTAATTCTAGTTATATCCTAAACTCTAGTGGATACAGGAACCTTGTCATATAAGATCCTTTGAACTGGGTAACGGCAAGGGCCGTTAAAATTAGAAAACTATCTATAAAGCACAGTTCAATGACACTGTGTCCAGAAAGTGCTCAAGAAGGAAAATTTCTCATGGAGAACTCTCACTTCACTTCTGCATTTGTTAGCTCACCCCAAAATGAAAACATTTTCAAGGTCAACATGTCTGCTCCATTTCATCAGATTTGGCAAAGATGGTTTGTCCTCCCCCCTTCACATGCACACACATTGAACTTACACTTTTCCATGGGCTTCGCAAAGGATGGTTGGAAGAGGAGGCTCTGCATGCACCACTTGTTGTCTTCTGTCCAGTTTGTTGATCATTACTTGAAATGATTGTACTTTTGTCTGTCTAATCATTTGTATGGATACTAAATCACAATGCTATTTTGTTCAATATTCTAGTTTTTCACGATATGCATTTAAGTGGATTTCCACTGCTTGTTGTTGTTTCTGTTGATTATTTGATTACTCCATGACAATCTAGAAAGTACTAGAAATACTAAATAACCCTTACATTTAAATTCTAAACTGTAACTATTCTGATTAATTGCATTTTATTTCTGTAGTATCTGACAGATCTGTCAGATTTGTCTATCGTGAAAAACCCGACTAGGAATTTTGATATTGTGTCATTCAACATCACCCTCCTGGATAGATCTGCACGAAAGGCATTTTTAAAAAGGTTTATGTCTGATATTCACAGATTTTCCAACAGGCAATGGGATGTGCAGCTGGATATTTGAGAATATAAGAACCATCCTATGGTGTATTGGAAAATTTAAAGTAGATGATTAAGAGAAATAGACAAACGTGTTTTTCCTATTTTGGTTTTGAAATTAGATGAATTCATCTAATTAGTTGAATCAGACAGCTGCTTCATGTATACTGGAATCTATTATCTATGAATAATAATTTGTCCACACATAATGTTTTCAGCTATCCATGTATAGTGCAGATTCATTTTGCATTATCCATGGATAATGTAAATTCATTTTACACTATCCATGGATAATGTTATGTTGCATTTTAGTTATCCATGAATAGTGAACTGTTCCATGAATAATGGGAATGAACATTTCAGCTATCCATGGATACTCAATTCCATTATCCATGTGCAATTAGATGAATTAGTCTAATTCATCTAATTCAACAAGATCCAAAACCAAAATAGGAAAAACACGAATGCCGAGGTAAACAAAACAAACTCGATTCAACGCAAACCAATTTAGTCATCCATGCCTTGTCTCTTGGAGATCAAAAATAAATTCGCGTACAAACCAAAGAATTCAGTTTTTCCGTTTTAAAATTGTCTCATAAATTTGTTAAATTTGTCAAATTATTTTACTACCAGTATTTAATTCAAGTCGTAATATGAAATTTTGGCCAAATGGGTATCATGTCCATATTAACACAGATGCTGATATTTCAAGAAAATTGGCGAATCTAAATTAGCACAAACGGAAAAACTCAAATGTTTTTGTTGCGGATATCCCAAAACAGTGCTGGATCCAGGATTTCCCAAAGTGGGGTGCGCCAAACCTCCAAAGTGGGGGCGCCAACCTATTATTTGGCCAAATTTTCCCCGAAAACTGCATGAAAATGAAAGATTTCGGACCCAGAGGGTCTGCTTAGATCTGCCAATACCGTTGTCCAGAGTATGTTGGAGTCGTCCCTCTCGGTATCTGCGTGATCTTTACAGCTGTCGTAGTCTGTCTTCGAGATCTCGGGATTTATCGGATCCTCGTTCGAGATCTTACAGCAGGTCTCCGGGACCTGTTGACAATACACCAACCAATCAGTAAACGAGTTTCTCTGGTTGAATTATGTTCCTTGGTGCACTAGTTCTAATTTCCAGATAGTTGTGGGTGGTTTAAGCAGCAAAAGGCATTTTAGCTGGGTATCATTGAAGCAAAATTGTTCAGTGTGAATGGACCTCAGGGTCCATTGTTTTCTTAATTAGACCAACAAGGCTAAATTTTTTAGGGAATTTAGATTAGCATTTCATTCTGTTAACACGAAACCAGACAAGGAACGAAGTATTATAAAGATATGTGTGGAACAGGAATAGCACTAAAACGAGAGAAGCACTGACTTTGAAACTGATCCAATGTCCTTGACATGTAAAAATGTCACATTAGGACCTGTTTATACCAAGCGTCAGCGTCAACGCTGAGTCGACGCTGGTGATACAGCACTCATTGAAATCAATGGAGTCGCTCCAGAAATGGTTGCATCCCCGTTCAGAAGCAACTGTGTGTTTCCATTGTTGACAATGAGACCAAAATAATGAGCGTCAGCACACTGTTGACTCTGCATTGATGCTGATGTTTTGTGTAAGCAGGACCTTTTTGATTGAATTGCTAGTCTTTGATAATTTTTATTCAGGTTTTTTTATGAGGTTACGCTGAAACCAAGCATGACCCTTACCGCTTGTGCTACCGCTTGAAATGGGTCACCGCTGACTTGTTTAGAGTCAGCTTAGTGATTGAAAAAGGGATCCATAGTATCTCTGAAGGGTTTAGTTTACACTACCGTCTCCGTGTCCATCTTCGTCCAAGTTGGACAGAAATAGACCGTCTGATCAACAGAATGGGTTCTGCACCCATTCAAGTTTTTCATGATAAGATCAAATTTACAATTTAAGCCAAAATTAACATCAGTGGGTTTCAAAAAGTTTCAGCCAAAAGTTGCTTCCAGTGGGAGTTGAACTCACAACACTCACCATCACTGGATCAAAGGTCTTATGCTTATCCAAGCACATATGTAGACTTTTAACTGAAGTTTGTTTCATGCACCATTTCAGTTTTTGGACTTAGGATCATTTCGAGAATTATTAGAGCATATCTGATGTAAATTCTGGGTTTGCATGTAAAATTTGGTTTGAACGTGAAAAACTCGATTCTTTCCGTCAAACGATCTGACATCATGTTTTAACATTGACTGAGACAGAGATGGATACGGAAACGGTACGTGTAAACAGACTTTAATACTTTACACCCTGAAGGAACAGCGCAAATTTCTGACTAATGCGGGTATATCAGTAATTTCTGACAGGGGTTTCATAATGGAAGTCTATGGGATTTCATATTTTCAATGGTGGAACATCCACTGGTGACATTGGGAAACTGATTCTTGTACTAAAAGTTGTATATTAGTGATGAGATCCGACTGACGTCCCAATATTTCAAGATTTCTACTTGTAAATAGGATAAAATTGAAGCAGCAATAACTT
>JBCAUG010733654.1:0-11850 GCA_038406175.1 Haplosyllis leylae | reverse complement strand
TTCGAGGCCCAGGGAGCGAAGGGGAGCGAAGGCAAACGAGCCACCTGCATGTGAAACTTTCACTGCCTGATATTTCTTACTACTATTTTTGTCGTCAAATGCTTAAAATCTGGATTAAATATTGAAGAGAAAAACTTTTAAGAGAATACTGGTTTCAAAATCTGTCAGAATTTTTACTACTTATGGCAAGCAGGAAAGCAAACAACAAGGAGATTGAAAACAGGTCATTCCTATCGTTTCCTTCTAATATTCGGAGAGATTTTTTCTCGGAGAATTTTCAGGTACCAACCTGGTAATTTCAATCATGCATAATAGTTCTCTAATAATACCAGTCAATTAAAATGTATCTTGGTAAATTTATGGATTAAATTACACAGCTCGTACATTTTTCATGATGGCCATCTCAGTTCCAATTATCTGGGAGAAAGGCAACTAAAGTTCATTAGTCAAACCCCTTTGGAACTGAAGTCCATAAGCATTTTCATCAAGAGATGTTCATGCCGCAAAGTCTGAATTAGTTGCCCACAGTATTCACTTGATCTGTGATATCGAATCCAAACTAATTTTAGACGAAGAAACATCGGATCTTGTCAATTCACTTGAAAACAAAATATAATGATCAAACGACACATTGACTTTTTCCTTCCTGATATTGAAAAAGTAGGTATTTAAGGTAGAAGACAATGATACCATTTGGGCCAATGAATAATTTAATGAAGCAAAATGGCAACCAATGTATCGATTATTGATGATCATCAATTAAGGCAGAGTTGATTTCTTATAAAGCCACTCCTTTCTCTGCGCCCACAAGTCGGATGGTAATTTTCCTTAAATGGCTACAATTACCAAATTTCGATAAAACTCCCACGTCCATGGGGAAATGGCTGGGCTGACGCATGCAAGACTTTTCCCTTAACATAAAAGAGAGGATAGTGGTTCATCAATAAAAAACACAAAGTAAAAATTAATAAACTTAGTCTCAGTCCGGTTGTAACTATGCTCCAATAAGGGGATTCTCGACAATCATGAAAAGCCTCTTCAACTGCCCCTCTTTGGGATCAAAATTCTATTATCAAGTCATCCTGTGGAATTTTTGACTGCGTGTTATACGCAACACAAAACTGATGAGCAATTGAATGTTAGGCATTGTGAAACAGCTGCATTAACTTCACATGCAGAATTACAAAAAAATACATCTACAAGATGAACCACGTGACCTTAATTTAACATATTTTAACGAAAACGGTTTTCTGCCAGACCAAAACGGCAAGTATTCTTTGTGAGGTACTGTAAATCAATCAGTTCTAATTCCGAGGTAGTGATAAAGTAAGAATTGTGCTTTAGTAAGAATTTCTGGCAGGCAACGCTATTCTCAATTCGAAGCATTGAAATAACCATTTGCTGTGTGTTTCCTGATCGTGTTTAACATACTTATCAGCGTAAATTAAGTTTCTGTTTTCATTTTTATTGCGTAAATTTTATATCGTGTTTTCTTATGATTGGAAATTTGGCGTTGGGTGGATTTTATTTGCTGAAACCTAAAGTCTATTCCTCAAAAGAATGAAGTGTTGAGTCCCATGATTCGTTCGATCGATGTTTCTGTACTGCTTGGAGAAAAATCGTGAAAGTTTGAATTCATGTTTTCGCTATGTCCAACGGAATTTCATGCAAAATCGATGTTATTTTTCCACCGTTTTATTATCATACATATTTGATTTGCATCCAAATAATGTCATCATTACACCAGGAGTATATTAGTATATTATTCATTACTGATAATATTTTGTAACGAAATCTGGAAACTCTTCAGGTTTTTCTGGTGTAAGGGAAAATAATTAGTGGTGTAGGTTAATATTTCGTGAATTTTCCTGTCTAAATCAGACCTTAAAATAGTGTCAAGGGAGGTTCTCAAAGAAATCAGAAGGTCCTAGTCGACTGAATACCTTCGCTCGAATTCACCTCAATGACGTGAAAACTACTAATACTGCAGAAAATTTGGGTCCATTTGTCTAATTGCACATTCACACAGAAACTGCTTCAGGATCAAAATCTAAATCAAAAATAGAAAGATATTTATCTGAAGTCACAAGTTTTTAACATCTGCAACATTCTGAAGTCACAAGTTTTTAACATCTGCAACATTGTGTAAAGTCTTGAGAAGTTTTACCATGCCAAATTTGAGAAAATGCAGATTACTGTTGATTTTAATGGGAAATTTAGTCATCTTTTTAGTGTGATTACTCAATAATTGTCTGGCAAATATTGCTGAGACTTTCACAGATATCTTAAAATATTATGTTCTTCAAATGACTGCTAATAAATTTGTAAAGTGCATGTTGTAAAGAAGTGCCTTAAGGTAGTATTAAGTAATATTAAGTTACATTAAATTATATGTCACTGGTACTAAGTAATATTAATTTCAACAATACAAAGTAGTCTAATATTAAGTTGGGTGAACTAAGTAACATTAAGTTATACTGAGTATTATTAAATTAATACTTGCATATTGACCTACTAATTCTTGGCATTGATGATTGTTTTTAAGTGTTGATTAATTCACTTATTATCAGCATTCACATTTATTTTAAGCACTGACATGTGATTGCTTTAGGAATACTAAGAAAAACCAATACTAAGAAAAAAAATTAATGAATGCTAAAATAAGCATGACTGCTCAGAACAATCATAAATGTATTTTAAAAACTATCATGAATGCCACAACAATTATTAATAAATGTTAAAAGCAATCATCTAAGAACAATCATTTATGATTGTTTAAATTTTTTATTATTTTGTTTGTCACCAATATTACTCTTTTTTTTTAGTCCTTTTAATTTGAGTACCATCCAGTTAGCAACTGGAGCATTCAGGATCATATATCAGGGCATGACAGCAGTTGTTTGTGGGTTTCTGTTCATGCACTGGGCCCAAAGAGTGGAAAGGAGTGCTAGACCATAATACTGGTAGGGCACATCCGTGATGAACACTAGTATCTTGTCAGGAACTGTGGATCAGCACCTCTGGTGAACTGCTCACACTGAGAAGAATACAAACACAGCCTTCATTGTAATACTCCTAAAGACTGGTGAAAGGAGCTAGCTGAAGAATACAGTTCACAGTTTACAAGCTCTCTTGGAGGGCACTAACATGCAGATAGTAATAGACCTCCATCAGGTCCAAAGACAACAAACATGTGGATTCAGCTATTGTTCACAATTAACACAATTCACAGTTGAAATACACTGGCTTTACAGCTGAAGAAACATCAACTATCAAGATACAGCTGAAACCCTGAAACACAAGAACATCCACTTAGTAACAAGCAACAAACATAGATTCAGTCAAATACAATCAAAGCACACCTACATTTACTTGTTATGCTCTTACATGGTTTCAGTTAAGACTAAGTAATAGGTTAAGGGGTCTAGGCTCCCTCTGCCCTCCAGGGGTTAAAAGTATTGCTTGAAATGGCCAAAACAGCTGATTTAGAGTACTTTTACTTGCAAAACCACAACTCTTACTTGAGAAGTTCCTGCTATTTGTTATTGGCACCTTAACAGTCGGGTGGTTCTCTAGAGGTCCTACTTTTATAGGAGTACCTCCTACTTATATACCCTTCACCTGACCACCAACATATCAAGACTACTACAGAAAGTAGTCCCAAGACACCTGCAGGGAACTCAACAAGGATTGAGACCATTTAGCACAAACAGTGGTTATTTGAGGTACTGGAAGCCACTGTCTCAGTTTGGTACCATTTTCATCTCAACTGGGTTATGCATTAACTATACAGACTGGGGGGACTAAGTATGAATACCACTCTGACTTGTAATACTCTCATTGGCTTAGAGATCATGTAAGAAGGTCTAATTGGTTGGTATGGTTGTGCATGTGATAGAGGAATACTGTTTGGATAGCTGGGAGGAGGCTAGACACAATACAGGCATGATCAGTACATGTACATAAAGAGGTGGCTCACTCATCATAACCATTTAATACTGTGTATGGAAGAAACTGGATTCACTAGAAATTAGATGAAACAACTCTGGATCCCTCCACAGGTTAATTTAGCTATATTCACCTGTTACATTAGCATTCATATCTCTTTTTCAGTAATCTGCTTCTTCTTTTAGCATATGTGATTGTTCTGAGCATTCATACTTGTTTCTAAGAACATTCATACTTGTGTTTATCATTTAAATATCTGCTTCTTTGCATTTGTGGTGTCATTTAACACTTGTGGTGTCATTAGGAGTCTGTGGTATCATTAAATAAGATGGAGAGCCATCTAGTGTCAATAATTTAAATAAGATGGAGAACCATCTAGTGTCAATATTTTAAAGCAGTCTCATGAGCTATCTGGTGTCATAGTTGAAATCAAATTCTCTGTCTACAAGCAAGCAACCAAACAAGTAATCAACCAGACACCATAGTGAGAAGATAAGTCGCTCTGCTTTACAAAAGCAGGCACGGCAAATCAAAAATAAGAGTTTTGTAAACTTTTAGATCTACTAGATTCCTCTCTAATTCACTGGATCTCTGTACAACTACTTTCATTTGCCAGATCTGGCGATATTTGCTCAATTCTGCCATAAATGCCTTGTTATGAAAATTTTAAATAGTAAATACAGAAGTAAAAGTGAGCTAAGGTTAAAATTTTTTTTGGAGTTAACTTTTATGTCAAGCAAAGCGAGACAACTATTTAGATTTTTTTAAAATGAAGCAATTATTATTGTTAAAATTGGTCAAAAATATTTCCCTGTGTCTCCAAAATTCTCTGTGTTGCAGTTTTTCCTGGTTGGGAAAAAATAGAAACATATTCTCCGTTTTCTCTGTCCCGCGCCATCCTGTGCTGCGCTCATTACTCCAACATTAAAATATATTGTCATTGGTTTTTACCAGTGCATTTTCAAAGTGCATAAGTTCTTCACATTTACCTTTCGGAAAGTGGTCAGTTGGCCGCAGTATTTGATTCAAAGATGGACTGTAAATTTATATTGGATCAGAAATTGCATGAATAATACATGGAACTGCGATAAAATTCAGTTGTTGTTCTCCGCTAAGACATTACTTCAGACAGCTACTCACATGTGAAGTGAGATTCCAGCCCCCTTTGCGGATCTCCCTTACAAGTACAGTTGGGTTTGCAGTGTCACTCCAAACTGCCCAAATATGTCAACCAACCCATCCATCTGTGGACACTGACCTAAAGTTATAAAAATATCAGGCAGTGAAAGTTTCACGAGGTGGCTCGTTCGCCCCCCTTCGCTCCTGGCCGTGGACAGGGCCGCAGACACTTCTGAGGCTGTCCGCAGACACTTCCGAGGCTGTCCGTGGACACTTCCGAGGCTGTCCGTGGACACTTCCGAGGCTGTGCATGGACACTTCCGAGGCTGTCCGCGGACACTTCCGAGGCTGTCCACAGACACTTCTGAGGCTGTCCACAGACACTTCCGTGGACACTTCTGAGACTGTCTGCAGACACTTCTAAGGCTCTCCATGGACACTTCTGAGGCTGTCCGCGAACACTTCTGAGGCTGTTCGCAGACACTTCCGAGGCTGTCTGCAGATACTTCTGTAGCTGTCTGCAGACACTTCTGAGGCTGTCCGCAGACACTTCTGAGGCTGTCTGCAGACACTTCTGAGGCTGTCTGCAGACACTTCTAAGGCTCTCCGCGGACACTTCTGAGGCTGTCCACAGACACTTCCATGGGCATGTCCACAGACACTTCTCAAGCTGTCTGTGGACACTTCTGAGGCTGTCTGTGGACACTTCTAAGGCTCTCCGCAGACACTTCTCAGGCTGTCCGTGGACACCGTGGACACATGTCTGAGGATGGCGGTGGACAGGGCTGCAGACACTTCCGAGGCTGTCTGTGGACACTTCTGAGGCTGTCCACGGACACTTCAGAGGCTGTGCATGGACACTTCTGAGGCTGTCCGCAGACACTTCCGAGGCTGTCTGTGGACACTTCTGAGACTGTCCACAGACACTTCCATGGACACTTCTGAGACTGTCTGCAGACACTTCTGAGGCTGTCTGCGGACACTTCTGTGGACACTTCTGAGGCTGTCTGTGGACACTTCTGAGGCTGTCCACAGATACTTCTGAGGCTGTTTGCAGACACTTCTAAGGCTCTCCATGGACACTTCTGAGGCTGTCTGTGAACACTTCTGAGGCTGTTTGCAGACACTTCCGAGGCTGTCCGCAGACACTTCTGTGGACACTTCTGAGGCTGTCTGCAGACACTTCTGAGGCTGTCTGCAGACACTTCTGAGGTTGTCTGCAGACACTTCTGAGGCTGTCTGCAGACACTTCTAAGGCTCTCCACGGACACTTCTGAGGCTGTCCGCAGACACTTCCATGGACATGTCCACAGACACTTCTCAGGCTGTCTGTGGACACTTCTGAGGTTGTCTGTGGACACTTCTGAGGCTGTCTGCAGACACTTCTAAGGCTCTCCGCAGACACTTCTCAGGCTGTCAGTGGACACTTCCATGGACACTTCTGAGGCTGTCCACGGACACTTCTGTGGACATGTCTCTGGACACTTCTAAGGCTGTCTGTGGACACTTCTGAGGCTGTCCACAGACATTTCTAAGGCTCTCTGCAGACACTTCTGAGGCTGTCTGTGGACACTTCTGTGGACACTTCTGAGGCTGTCTGCAGACACTTTTAAGGCTTTCCATGGACACTTCAAAATTTTGGGGTAAAAACCCTCAATCAACCACTAATGTGACTAATGAGCCACCAATGATGTGTTTGGAGTGAAGGGGAGCAAAGGGGCAAAGGGGAGTGAAGGGGTAAAGGGGAGCAAAGAGGGGCAATGGGGAGTAGGGAGTGAAGGGGCAAAGGGGGGAAGGGAGTGAAGGGGGCAAAGGGAGTAAAGGGGTGAAGGGGGCAAAGGGGAGCAAAGCACATTGTATACTAGGTTTTAGGGTCCCTACCACCTGCAGCAAAAATATTTTCAATTACATAATGTTATATTGAGGTGTCCCCACCACCCCCAAGTAGAATCCTCACCTCAATGTATACTCGCTGAGCTGCAAAAGGCCTTTGTAGGTCCCCACCATGGGCCCAAATTTTGGGCAAAAAACCATCAATCAACCACTAATGTGACTCTAATGAGCCACCAATGATGTGTTTGGAGTGAAGGGAGCGAAGGGGCAAAGGGGAGTGAAGGGGAAAAGGGGAGTAAAAGGGGTGAAGGGAGCAAGGGGGGTGAATTGGAGCAAAGGGGGCAAACAGGGTGAAGGGGAGTGAAGGGGGTGAAGAGGGGGGCAAAGGGAGCAAAAGGGGCAAAGGGGAGCAAAGCACATTGTATACTAGTTTTAGGGTCCCCACCACCTGTGGCAAAAAAAATTTGATTACATAATGTTATGTTGAGGTGTCCCCACTACCTCTAAGTAGAATCCTCACCCCATTTACACTCACTGAGCTGCAAAAGGCCTTCATAGGTCCCCACCATGGGACCAAAATTTTGGGGCAAAAACAGCCAATCAACCACTAAGGTGACTCTAATGAGCCACCAAAAAAATTTCGATTACAACATGTAGTGGTTAGATGTCCTTACCACCTGCAAATAGAACCATCATTCCTATTGAGGGTAGGAGAGTGAAGAGGGAGTGAAGGGGGCAAAGGGAGTGAAGGGGCAAAAGGAGCAAAGGGGCAAATGGGAGCAAAGGAGGCAAAGGTGAGTGAAGGGTGGTGAAGGGGAGCAAAGGGGACAAAGGGGAGCAAAGGGGAGTGAAGGGGGGCAAAGGGGAGTGAAGGGGAGCAAAGCATATTCTAAACTAGGTTTTAGGGTCCCCACCACCTGCACCACCCAAAAAATTTTTGATTACAACATATAGTGGTTAGATGTCCCCACCACCTGCAAATAGAACCATCGTCCCATGTATAGTCACTGAGGCACAAAAGGCCTTCGTAGGTCCCCACTACGGGCCCAAAATTTCGGGGCAAAAACCATCAATCAACCACTAAGGTGACTCTAACGAGCCACCAATTAAGATAAAGCAGAAAATTAGAAAGTAAATATTGTGTGGGATTACTGACATACAAAGGGTAAAGACATGGGTTACAATAAATCCGATATTTTCAGGCAGTACGAGGAGGATACGACAGAAAAGATGAGGACTTGATTAGACAAATGAAAGAGCTACAGGAAAAAATGCAGGAACTGTCGCCACAGCAACCGACTGTAGCCAAAAGAGTGAGGGAGTTTGAGGCTAAGATTAAGCAGAAAACACCCCTGGGTTCTAATCACATGGTGGGTTAGAAAAGTTTTGAAAGTTTAGTTTTTAATTTCCACATTTTAAAACAAGGAAATATCATACTTCTATACGAAGTGAGATATTTGGCACGATAACTATGCCCTGACTTCCTTGATGGTCTTTAATGATCTTTCCATTACCACACCAGGTGAAAATAAAATAGACTTTTGGATAAGTTCATTACGCAATTAAAATATATTGAATACATTTTTCCAGTGTTAAAACGTTTTACCATAATTAAAGGTTATTTTTTCTTTCCAGCAATGTTCTCAGTAAAGTAAAACTAAAAATAAAGTGAAGACACGATTCTTTGTTTCAGGCAAGCATTGCATCAAAATATCCCGATCCAGAGATGATGAGACAAACAGAATATCACGAAATGGCGGAACAGAGCGCACAACAGAGGGTAAGTTTAAAATAGATCTACCTTTTCAAATTCCAAATGCCTACAGCCTTTGCCTAATTTAAATAACAATTTACTCGTAGTATAGAATAATATTAATCGTAATATAAAGGGATTATTAATATATTAGATACAACAATGTGACCGTACTTTGAACACACACTATCAAATTTAAGCACAATGCGAGAAATGAATGAAGTATACAAATACAAAAAAAAACCGGCATCAGTTAAAAGAACTTGCGAATTAGTGAGATTTATACTGTATTCTAACATTTTCAGCAGTTTGAGCTGAAGCTTATCTCCACCCATGGCATTGGTATTAAGGATTGGTCCTTGGGTTTCACAGTGATGCCACAATCCGGTGACGTTGTTGTGAGTGATCGAGAAGGAGTGGATGATCCCTGGTGTCTGTTTGCATTCAGCCTGAAGGACAAAAAACTGAACAGAAATAAGATAAGCTCATTGTGTGGCCACAAAAATACAGTATTTTTATCCTCACTGATAATTGATGGACGAGAGCAGCTTGTTGTCTCCTGTCTGGCATGTGATGACCTCAAGCTGTTAGATTCCCAGACGGGTAAATGGAGCTCAGCTTTTACAGGTTGTGAACCCTGTGCTTCATGTTCTGCAGGCAGCGGTAGAATATTCGTTCAATCACGGAAGGACCAATCAATACTGGAACTGGACTGTACTCGTCCTGTATTTAAGGGTCCAATTAGAACCCTGCACACTGACACAGTATGTTTGGCCATGTGTTACATTCCTTCCCTGACTGATGCTTTAGTTCTCAGGGATGGACTCAGTTCAAAAATGGTTGCTTTGTCAGTGCGAAGAGATGAAGTAATTTGGGAGTTTGAAGAAGAAAAAGGAGAGACTAATTGTGATAACAAACGTGAAAATGAACACAAAGGATGGAAAAATGAAGAGGAAGGTAATGAAGAGAGTTCAGAAGGTGTGTTTTACCGCATTGGTTTATTGTTCCACCAAGAACGTAATATAATGCTTATCGCAGATGCAATCAGGCAGAGGGTGCTAATAGTGGATCCAAGTAATGGGAGTCTCAATCAGACCATAGATTTGCCTGACATGGGTATTATATGGGCTCTTGGTCTGTACAATGATCAGATTGTCATGTTACACGATGATAATCTTATCCAATCTAAAATATCGTATTTACACCTGTTGGGTGAAACATGAGACGAATATCTTTCACTCTGTTTTCTTATTTCGAAAGAATAATTTGTGTTAAACAACATATTTACAATCGCATCTATTGAATCGAATGTATTGTAACGGGCATGTTTTAAATATCATTCATTTAAGAAAAATGTCATATTACTCATTGGTATCATCATCCATAACGTATTGTATTGTATTGTGTGAGTTCCACTATTCTGTTCATATACATATAGGCATTTCTAGATAAGCACCTTTTTTGCTGAATTTGAATGCGAAATGACGTGACTCTTGGCAACAAAAAGTGCACCGTTGTGTTGTTCACCTGTCGTACTTTTATTGACTCACAATTACGGTGTATTAAATAAATTTTGAGGTACCTTTGTAGTTGATGTTATTTTGTGATAAACAAGTACAGATCAATGCGTGTAAAGAATAGAATGTGAAGTTTTTCTCTGTGGCCATTCAGGGTGAGCATTTATATCACCACTGATAATTGATGGACAAGAGCAGCTTGTTGTTTCATATGAGACATGCGGTGATATCAAGCTTGTCAATCGCCAGACAGAGGAATGGAACACAATATTTCCAGACTGCAGATGTCGCTTATTATGTTCGGGTAAATTATTCGTTCAATTACAGAGTGGCTCAACATTTCTTCTTGAGTTGGACTCTAGAAGTTTGGTCCTTAAAGATCCAGCCAGAGTCCTGCACCCTAACATGCAGTGTCTGGCCATGTGTTAAATTCCTCATCCGATTGGTGCTTTAGTTCTCAGTGACAGGCACAATTTGCAAATGGAAATTATTGCCATGCCTTTTGAAACGGTTATTAGGATTTGGAAGTTCAAAAACGGAGTTCGAAATGAAACAGCAGGGGGTATTCCAAATTATGAAAGACTATTTTACGGGCCAAAATAACTTCAACTGTTTCCCTTTATTGTTCTCTGAAAAACACAACGTGATGTTTGTGGGTGACGGGAACAATAAAACCGTTTCCGTTTTAAATCCGGAAAATGGCTCTGTCGTTGAAATCGTAAAAGTACCAGACATGGGTGAAATGTATGCTTCGGGTCACCATGGCGATCAGATCTTTATGTAACATGGACATGGTAACTATTCGTTGAATGTATCTTATTTTGACCTGACAGGTTAAGCAAGTTCAGACCATTTGTCGCAATATATCAGACATGCATCTTTCCTAAATACGATACTAACTTTATTTCAGTGGCGAAATCATGTTAGGGACCGTTAGAACTTGGCGATTACAATTTAGAGTGGATATCCTTCACACAGTCACAGTGACAATGAAGAATTAGTTTTCTACGAAAAATTATTTTGTCGTTACAAATAGGTGTTTCACCGATTCGTGACGGTACAATATTTTTTTTTTGCTGTTAGCTGCAAACAGCATTCATGTTTTTCCTATTTGGGTTTTGGATCTTGCTGAATTAGATGAATTAGACTAATTCATCTAATTGCATGTGGATACTGGAATTGCTTATCCATGGATAAGTGAACTCTTCATTTGCATTATCCATGGAGCAGTTCACTATTCATGAATAATGTAGCATTACACATGGATAATGTAAAATGAATTTGCATTATCCATAGATACCTTAATACATTATGGGTGGACAAATTACTATTTCTAGATAATAGATTCCAGTATCCATGAAGCACTTGTTTGATTCAACTAATTAGATAAATTCACCTAACTTCAAAACCAAAATAGGAAAATCACGATTGGTAACCATGCATTGACCCATTTCTGATGACATGAAAAAATTCACATCGTTGTCAATAAGTGCGAACGGTCCTTTAAGGTAGTTCTTTGGGACCAGCCATTCAAAGATTTAACATAAGTCATTTGAAGAAAATAATGCCATGAGGCATTTGTGAAATTTTAAGCAACATTCAACAGCTGATTAATGAGTAATCTCACCCCAAAGATGAACCAAACTTCCATTGAAATCAATGGTAATCTTCATTTTTCTC
>JBCAUG010733643.1:0-11850 GCA_038406175.1 Haplosyllis leylae | reverse complement strand
TTGCTTCCATTTGTTTGCTGACCCATAGTCCATATTGGACCACTGGTCAGCATGCATGTGGAAGCAAGAGGAATATTCAGTCATTGGCTAAACACCCAACAATAAATTATACTGCTTTCGGTTGAAACAATACATTAAATTTTTTTTTATTACTAACTATTAGCTGAAAGATTTGTATTAAACTTGAAATAGCGAAAAAGAATCAAGGTGCCATTTTTCCTATTGATATTCTATTTTTGGTCCTCAGGTCATGCAACTTCTGCCAGGCACTAGGGTCTGCATACTATACTGAATACTACCCTTGTTTACTGAACAGAAAAAAAACAGCGCAAGCTGATATCACGACGGCATCAGGCGAAAGTTCACGCCCTAGTGCAGCTGTCTTTGATTAAGTACCCTTTATTCATCTTTCCTATTTTCTGTATCATGACTTTCCCTTGTGATTGCGCACAGTACTGATTACAGTTGTACTAATCATACGCAAGTTTTTGACTCCAATATCCACCCTAAATTTATGATTTAGATAGACATTTATCTGTGCACATATTACTTTGCAACTATTACTAAAAAATCACACAATTATTTCTGTGACTAAACGGTTATAGATGAGAAGTGTAAGAATTACACTGAGGTGATTTATGGCTACTCCTGACTTAGCAACCAACATTCAGGCATGATTACCTTTGTAGCAAAAAGTGCCAATAATAGATAAATAAATTATTGGCGAAAACATTTAGGTATAGTACCAATAAGACCGCTTGGGTAAGAGTCTTCAACCATTGATCGATCTGGATATTTAGTAACTGCCAGAAACAATAAAAATTGTGAATGACAAAACAATTAGAAATGAAGACTTTATTTGAATCTATTCTTAAATTTTGAAATGGCAAAAGCCGTATCGGGTTTGCATTTGTTAAAATAGCCCCGTGGTGAGCTAAGCTGGTTTAAGTAATAAGTGATGTCTCAAAATGTGAGAAAGATGTTAAAATGTCAAAAAAATGTCAAATTATCAAATTGTAGATCTATCAAATGTTAAAAAAGTCAAACAAATGGACTAGGGAGGATGTTCACAAAAATAAGTTGACAGAAAGATGTTCACACATAATGATGTCATATATGATATCACTCATTATGTGTGAGCCTCATTGTATCAACTTATTTTTTAACCTTCTCTATAGTCAAGCTTTTGGACTTTTTTGATGCATAACATACTCATGGTAATGTGACTGGAATCAAATGTCATTAATATACTTGATATGTGATGTAGATCTACTCAGTGAATTTAGTGAATATATTCACTGAATATGTGAAGGGAGAAAAATATTTGCCCAGGAGATGCTGGGGTGAATTTCTTGTACATATGTTTGCCCAAAAGTAGTAACTTTGTGTGAGATTAATCAATTTGATTACTTTTTTGAAATTTTATGAACAGTAGTCTCAGGACACCCATATGAGTGATTGTGAGTGATTTGATGAGGTTGTTTCATTTTTGAGGTCCCTTATGTGCCTCTAATGAAATAATCATATCATATTCATGTAGAGGAGGCCCTATGCTTCAATTTGAGGAGAGTTACATCAAAATTGGTTAAGAATTAGCATCACAAATGAGCGTAGTATAATAGAACCATAAAAACATGTTCATCATGCTAATTTTTGCAAACTTAACCAAATCCATCAAAATCACTCATTTTGAAGTATAGGCATTGTTTCTCATCAAATTTTAACATTTTTTTAAAATATTATTCAAATCATTAAGGCCACACACCATAATAGAAAAATTCAGGAAATTCACCCCAAGTTGCTCCATAAATATTTTCACATTTTTACATTAGAGACCCTGAGGTCATGTTCAGCTTGACTTCAAATATCATTTTGACCTCCCAACCCATTCACAAAAATTCTCAAAATGTGCCTTTATGTTATCTAATAGGCCCTCTATAAATCATCAATTGATATTACACCCCTATCACTGGTCCTTAGGGCTGTAAATGGACAATTTATCTACTGACTCAAAAAATTGCAAATTACTCAAAGGGCCACAGATTGAACAGTAGACCAAGAAAATCTCCCTTTACACCTTTGTGCCAAAGTATGTGTCAACATTCCAAGTACCCTTTATTTTAAAAAATTGAGAACTTTTTAACATTCCAAAAATTGGCACTTAATGGTCCAGCAAATGGTCAATTAGCCATATTCAAAAATCCAAAGTCATTCATAAGGAGCACCCTTGACTACATCTATGGCCTGTGTCTTGACCAAATAAGTGGATGTCAGGTACCCTTTAACCTATCATGAATGTATCAAAAACCAAACCAGTCAATTCAATGGCCTGCAGCAGCTACTTCAGTGCATTGCCTCATCCAAAAAGTAGCCCATCTCATGGCCTACATATCTGTGCATTCAAATACTGAAGAGTCAATGCACAATGTTTGATATAATTTGATTTTCTAAAAACTACTCAAACAGTATTCGATATGTCATAAATTGAAATATTTCAAAAATGGCCAAAATAAGTCCTAACATATGTTCTGAGGTGCCTTAGTTCACAATTTGACCACAACATCCAAAAAGAAGTGTCCCAAATCGCCAATCAATTGCCAATCACTAAAGTGGTTTAAATGAACTTAAACCACCAAAAAAGTCTAGTTTATTGAAATTATCAGGTCAGTGGGAGGCTGTTGAAAAATACATGTAAATTGGGCTGCAATTCTCCATAAGCTAGATAGACCAGGAATAAATGAAACGTCAAGATGAATTTTTTCACTTATTTGTTTTACATGTGCGGATACTAACGTGTAGCGTTCCAGCGAAGGGCCAGGAGTGTGCATGCGCCTCTTCTCCTCCCACAATCCTCAGCGCTGATCTGAAACGAGGCTGAACGCCTGGTTTACCGCATACAGCATCTGTATTGACAAAAGTTTAATGTAGTGGTAGACCTTTGTGAAATAAAGAGTTGCAGTTTCAATGGGTAAAACCAACTTAATGTACGAAAATCTATTTGCCTTCGCGCAATACTGCCCAGTGAACAAAGGTGTACACCAACACATGTAATCATGTGTAGTATACATATGCTAACCTTGACATTTTTCCAGTGTACACAGACAACTGAAACCTTGTCTGATATACACACAGGTGGCACTCCGGTTTTCACGATAAACAAATACATCAATTCAGACAGAAATAAAATGCATATTTTTGTAAACACTGCAATTTAAATTTTGCAAGTAAAGGTTATTCAGGGTAACTGACTTTAGAATATGTACAGTTCAATAAGCGTTATCATGAAAAACTCAACTGTTCTACTCACCTTGGCAGTATTTTCCAGTGTACCAAGATGTACACAGACACTTGTGTGGTGTACACACATGAGGCATTGTTCTACTCATCCTGACAATATTGTCCAGTGTACCAAGGTGTACACAGACACTTGTGTGATGTACACACATTAGGCATTGTTCTACTCACCCTGACAGTATTGTCCAGAGTACCAAGATGTACACAGACACTTGTGTGATGTACACACATGAGGTATTGTTCTACTCACCCTGACAGTATTGTCCAGAGTACCAAGGTGTACACAGACCCTTGTGTGATGTACACACATGAAGCATTGTTCTACTCACCCTAACAGTATTGTCCAGTGTACCAAGGTGTACACAGACACTTGTATGATGTACACACATGAGGCATTGTTCTACTCACCCTCACAATATTGTCCAGTATACCAAGGTGTACACAGACACTTGTAACCCTGTGCAGTAAACACACAGGTGGCATTGTTCTCGCAGGCGTTATTCACACAGTGATCGTGCGATTCTGAAGAATGAAAAGACAGACATACATGTATTCTGGGCCCCATATACGTTTAGAAATAATTTAAGTATAGTTTTAATAAGCTCCATACTGAAGGTATCTTAGAGTGAATTCCAATTAAAAACCTCTAGTGAGCAAATTTCTTCGTTCGAATTGACTTTCTTCTTTGTCAAATTGGTTCCATTAGCTCAATTAGAAGGTGAGTACATTAAACGAACTCAATATCTTTACTGAATCAAAGGAAAACACAAGTCTATCTCTATCAATGAACATTACCATTGCAATACATTCCTTTGTACCCATGGTGGCAGACGCACGTGTAGTTGTTACTATGTCGATCAAGGCGACAGCGTCCGTGGTTACAGGGATTCGGATCACATGGGTTGTTTTCTACAAATCAATACTTTACACTATGTTGTACAAAATTGGCTTCACTAAATGTCAGTAGGTGAAGTCATCTACTTTATGACTCGTACGCTAAGTACAAGGAACCGTGCTAGTCACAGTCAGAGTGATTTTTAAGGCTAGAAACCTTACCTAGTCTCACAGCAACAATCATTCCCTTGTCTGTGTTTTTAGTGGTTGTCATGGCAACGGTCATGATTCTAGAAGATGACCTGATTACTTTGTTCTTAACTTTGCACAAAAACTCTAGCATGTTTTCTTTACTCCTCAGACCTTTATGAATATAGAGAAAATATTACACCGTGAAGGTCTATTTCGTGCTGGCTCGTTGTTTAAGTTTTGCATTAGAACAATATCATGAATGTTAACATTTTACCCTCAAAGATCTCAAAGACACTGCTGAAAAACCTAATATTATTTTGAGAAATGTTCGAGGGTTGAGCTGTGAATATTGATGAATGTACATATAATTGTGGTTTTACATTAAGATGTGCGTCACGAATACAAAACACATGTCAAAATGTGTTCTCTTGCTGTCCAGATAACAAGTGTAATATATAATTTAACCAGGTGTGCATATCTGAAGGATTATATAAAGCTAAACATTTGTACATACGCCGTCAAACACACGTACCATCATAGACTGTTATTCTGTCAGCGTAGCACGTGGCGTTGTACATGTTTACTTCCAGAAACTCTACAATCAATCTGGAACCAGAGCGTGCGTTCAGTGTCCATTCACAGTCCAGGCCCAGTTTATATGCATTAGGGTATCCTGTAAGACGGCACACAGTATTAAAGGAATACTTTCAAATTCCTTGTCCTCAGTGTGACCTTTGGGACGTGATTTGCGTCGTGTCACTGTGAAGACATTTTGATAATGTTATTATCCCTGGAATCGGGACATTAGTATTCCGGCTGATGAAATCGTGATGTGTTTGTACCATAGAATCAGTCTCAATTGAATTTTTCACGATACGCATTTCTGTCAGATTATCTGACAGATCTAAAATTACACAGAACAAAATAAATTTTGTCAAAAATTACCCCCAGTGGGGTTTAAACTCACAACCTCCAGATCATCACTCTAATGCTCTGCCAACTGAGCTAAGTCACTATTTAGTTGTCTGTGTGAATCAAGAAAGCCTTTATAAAGTTATGCTCTATTGATTCTAGAAATGAACAAAGTCTAACATGTGAAGTGGTGCATGAAACAAACAAAGCTCACTTCAGAATTATCCTGTTCAACAGATTCCTGCCTAGCACATTTGGTGGAGCATTAGAGTGATGATCAGGAGGTCGACGGTTCTATCCCCACTTATCGTGAAAAACCTGAATGTCATTGGATTCAAAAATATACGAAAATAAATCGCAATTTTGAAATACTTTCGAAGACAATAAAATCCTCCTGTGTAACCGCAAGAGGCATACGACCCGCAGCATGCTAAGTCCGCCTCTTTCCCAAAGGGGTGGGGGTATCTCCTTGGAAGACCTGGTCTCTGGTCCCAGAGACTGGAGTACCCCCTCAGATGGGACCAGGGACCAGAGACTAGGGTACCCCTCCCCCGGAAGGGGCCTGAGACCAGAGACTGTGGTACCCCTCTGAAGGGACCTTGTACCAGAGACTTTGGTACCACGCCACCCTCCCGCCCCCGTGGACGGACAGACACCTGTGAAAACATTACCTCCGATCGTACTTCGTACGCGGGCGGAAATAAAATCATCAACACTAACATGCGTGCTGTTCATTCGGCAACTGTAGTTTATTTTGGAGATAGTTGAGGTGACCACATACCTGGACTGGCAAACAGGTACGATGGTTCGTCTACAACACCAGGTTCATGCGTCGTTAACATGGCTGGAGTCACGGTGATATTGCCTCCGCAAACAGCTGGAACTGAAATGAACGAACAGTTGTTGTATGTTTTGCGTCGAGAAGTCAGGGATTTCAAGAAACGGTAGTACACCTGAAGCCAATACGCATATATATAATATTTACAAGGCTAGAGTTGCTGAAGACCGTTGTTTTAAAAACTGTCTTTCATAGACCCCCGATGAAGTAGGCGGCAACAAAAACAAATAATACGACGTCGTGCAAAGTCACAACAGACCGGCCCATTGCTATGGTGTAATGTCATAATGACATCATGATGACATTCTGTGTAAAATGGTTATTTAAGAACTTACTGGAGCAATCATAATTAGTCCGCTGATAATATGTAACGCCTTCATTGCACATGCACTGATGCCTGAACTGGACAGTTACACAGACCAGCCCTGCAGGGCACTTAACTCCAGAGCAATAGTCAAAATCTGTAACAGAGAAGGTAAAGAAATATTGAATGAAGTTTGCACACCAAAGATCCTTACAGCTGCTTGAAACACATAAACAAAATTGTCAAATGTGTAACAGAACATTATTTAACAGTTAATGCTGTATTGTGGGGAAGTTATTCTAACTTACGTTGACAATTATCACCATAGTAACCAGTCCCGTCACAGTTACAGATGTAGCCATAATCCACTTCTGTGCAGGATCCACCGTGACGACACGGAGAACTTCGGCAAGATCCAGTACGAGATACTGAAAAACAGCAAAACGGTTAGAGAATTGTTAGGGAATTATCTGGATACATCTGGATGATGATATTATAGACCATGGAGAACATCTGATAATGATTTAAAATTGTGAAGAAATATATTGCTGATGCAAGTAAATTCTCGCACGTGAAGTTGTATGATCCCCATTGAGTCTCATAGGAAGTTTGTAAACATTCTGCACCTGCATAATATGAAATTGTGAACCTCCCGTGATGTGTTTTTGCATTGGTTTTGAATCGGACGAGAATTGAACGAAGTCCGTATTGGTAAGTAGTATCCTTCAGCACAGTTCCACAAAATCCATCCAGAATCTTCAGCGTGTTCTCACCTAAAGCAAAAAGTGTCGAAAATGCACGTTTTCCCCAGAATTCATACGCAGCTGTAATTAAACCCTTTAAGTAACTCACCGATTACACAAAAATCACTGTGTGGATAAAAGCTAGCGACTACAGACAAAAATTTACGTAAATGCTAAATCGTTGAATTAAGTGTAACGCATGCATGGAGGGAGGGGAAATGTATTCAGTGAAAGTATTCAGTAAATATGGTGGCTGCACAGTATGCATGCACACACACATTTATTTGAAAAGATGCAGGACATTTGTTTTGTCAATATTTTGGTGATTCTGTCTGCTATACTGTCTGCTAACTGCCACATTGCATTATGGGGTCCTATTTTCTAGGTCATTTGTAGTTCTTAAGATGGCTGCCAGAAGGCCAGAAACAACTTCAATTACCAATTATTCAGTGCTTTTGACAGATAGAATTCCAAACCTCTTGCTATTAGTAGTAAGGTCTATTTCCAGTATAAAAGATTTACAAATATCAAATATTAATAGTGATATTGACCAAAAACCACCCACATGGGTGCCATTTTGACAAATGTAAAAATTTGGACACAAAGATTGTTGAAATATTTGAAAAATGCTTTTAAAACAGCCAGTGGACCTGCTAATTAACATGAATCAGCAATAATAATTATAAAATCTTGCACAACCAATTTGGTAAGGATAAAAGCAGTATTTAGAAATATGTACATGATTCAGTACATGATCATATATTTTACATGTGGTCCCATTTAGATGTACTGGGTTTTGACCAAAATGGGATTAAAACAGCCATAGACATAGTCACTTATGATACTGGTCAAGTTAATTGAAATTGCTTGATGCTACGCACCATTACCACAAATTGGAATTGTCATAAATTAACATATCTAACAAATCACCGAAAGGAGTCCCAGGATATGTCTTAGGCTGTTTGGTGTCCAAATTGAATAAAACCAATACCAATTGGAAGTGCGAGGTCTGTGGCTTGTATAGTGGTTGATAGGGCTCTCAAGTCAGCTGAGACAATGTGTATGACTTGGGGAATAGCATCTATTACTAGTGATCTCCTGATGGATCTTATGACTTTATCACAAGTTGATCTCCAGTTGAATCATTTATTACAGTAGATGAACAAAGTATATGTGATGGTATTCAAGCTCTAATCAACATATAAGCTAGTGAGGTGTCTCAGCATCTAAGCATGCAGCTTGTCAACATTTAAGCATGATGCTGAGTTCTGTGCAGGACCTTAAGTACCAGAGTAGCCTGCTGCAAAATTTGCTGTGGTGATCCAGTAAGGTCATTGGATGTGTGTCAGACTGGATCTTGTGGACGGTCCCAAAAAATGTCCCGTGCAGCTGTCGACTCGGTTGAGAGCCCACAGGGATCCAACCAAGTGTGTGACCAATAGCCACATCCTCAAGGATCAGCCAATCACCTGCTGATCGGATCCAGTATTAAATGCATTGTACAGCATAGTACAACATGCTTTAATGTGGGAACCATGAGTTCAGTAACAACTAGGCTTAAATGCTGGAACAGTAAGTTGGGCTTAAATGCTATAGGCTACTGAGAGATATCAACTTATGTAGATTGTACAAAACTATAATAACTAGTTAAAACTTAACATAACTCTTATTTATTAGGAATGGAATGTAAGATCCTTTGAGAGATCATCGGTAATGGAGGTTTCATTGGGTAAATCCCATAGGGCTCTCAACCTCAAGTGTGTCTGCAACAGCTCGCAACGGTTTTGGGACCGTGCAGAAGTGTTCCAAATTACCGATGAGGAACTGCCAATTCAGGTGGTTTAAGTGTAAGTTTAAAGCACCCAAAAAACACATGATTTTGGGCTGCATTTATGACCAAATCTTTCAAAATTTCGAGGTCACGGTCATTATTATTATTCATAAAGTACAAATATCATTTGAAATTAGATAGAAACTACTATATTTATGACACTATAAATTATTAAAGTCTCGTGAAATCTTCTTCAAGGCCATTCCCATAAATTCATAAGTAAAGTCGTTCAAGAAAAGCTGTGTTAAATATTGTGTAACTCTGCCTTCTCCTCATGTCCCTTATTTGCTAAAAAAAAGTCAATAACTGTACAGAACTCACCGTCCCGGACGGTCAGACTATCAGCGGCACAGAAATCACTCTCCTGGATGCGGAACTCATTTATTCTCAGTGCGATCTACCAATGGACAAATCAGAAATGAAGGGCACATTAAAGCATCAGTTGTGTCAGGGAATTGCAAGAGAATAATAACGCCCATGCACATATAAAATCTTTTAAGTCAATTTCATCGATTACGGCTATTGTGACAGTTAAGAACAAATCCAAAAATATTCTAGAAAGGACATTTAGGGTAAAAAGACCTGTTGGTCTGCTTGACTAGTTGTGATCCTCCATTCACAGACGTCGGCATTGTAGTACTCGTCAGAGGCAAACCCTGGCGATAAGATTTTACCTCCCATTAAAGTAGCAACCAAGTCTCCTCCACAACGTTCACCCGGGGTAGTAACTGCGAATGAACGTGTTTAGGACTGATACGAAAGTTACTGAGCTCATTCCATGCCTCTAAATGAACGTGAAACATTTAAACGTTCATTGCCTTCACTATATTTACTGAGTTGAGTGAATCTAATAAATCATTGAAGCATGAATTTAGATCATTTTTAACATATTGACTGCTAACTGCAGCTTGTGGTAAACTGTTTCCTGGTACCCAAGAGGTACGCTAATCAAATCTTTTTGAAAGGCGATTAATTCAGTGAAAATCATTTTCAAATATGGCTACCCTCCCTCAAAGAAATTGACAAATCGACTTAGTTGTTCTCACCATCTTCGTAGTCAGCGGTAAATCCTATCCACACAACCGTCTCGTCGGTTTTAAATCGCAGAGTCATAGTGTTGGATTCGCTTACAAACGTAGCATATACCACAGCATAACACATCTCGGTGATCTGTGAGTCCTTACACGTTCCACGACCTATTTAAAAACATAATCAGGCTTTATCCTGACTTATTTCTTTACGGGTTTAGTCAGACAAGTTCAAGTAAACAAAGACAACGTCAACATTCTTGAGCTGAGGAGAATTTGTGAAAAACTCGAATGAAAGTAATAACACAGAAAATCGGAGCAGTTCGTTTGCAGTAGCAAAAGTTGTTTCTAAGTACGGTATACCATCATAGAGAGTAAGACTATCGAAAGCACAGTAGTCTCCTTTGGACCTCTCCGTCCCTAGCGAGACTATCGTCAATTTTACGTGATGCGGAGCCGTAATGACCCAGACACAATCCAAGTTGTTTCTGTAACCCAGCGGGTAGCCTGGTAAGTAGAAATATACAGTCCATGTTGTTACTACATCTCATAGGATTGCCTAACAATAGGAAATCATTACTTTTTAAAGTACCCCAACAGTGAGCAACCTGCCGAAGTATCAGCAGCAGCAGTGTGTTATATACTGTGTTCCAGTTAATAAGTAGTTATATACGCCAGTGCATGCAAGGGACAATTTTTAAAAAACTTGATTGCACAGATTCCACGAATGGTTAAGTCGACTCTCTAAAAGCAATATATGAAGCCAGGTGACGCAGATTCTGTAAAATAGGTAGTTACTGTCTCGTTTGATAGTTAGCTCAGTTATAGAATCGGGGGTGCCATAAGCGGATCAAGGTTTGGTGAAGGGAAGGGGAGCATTTTCAACAGTCAATATTCTCTCACTTTCCTCGCTACAACTCGGGTATAGGAATTCATTTTGGGTCACCTTTCTAAAATTATCAACCATATTTTTCTTATCTCGTTTCGGTGGAAGTAGAGAAGAGACATTTTAACCCTCATAATCAGAACTACAATTTGGAGCAAGAAATGACTCTGTGTTAGACTGGCTTGTTTACAAGATAGCTCTACCAAAAATAAAAACTAACCTTATCCGCTCCTGGTATTCGAGAACCTTTACTGACTACTTTGTTCTCCCTTTGTCATACTGACTTTTTTTAGTCACTTATAAACATCAAAATGCCTGTGTGCATTATCATGTTTTGTTTGTTGTAAATTCTGTCTGTTTGCAAAAATGGAAGGACAACAAGTCAGTAAAACACTCGAACACCAGAAGTGTTACCTGGAGATTTCAAGGTCTCAGACCAGTATGAAGTACGCAGTTCGTGAAAGCAGGACAAATCAGCTGAAATGAAAACACGCAAGTCAGGCTTCTGGATTCCTCCTATCACGCCAGAGGCCAGAATCATATTTTACACCACATTTGGGAAATCAAAAAACAAGAATAATGAAGTACAATACATACAGCCAAGGGTTCGACAGTCTCTCTCTGGAACCTGCGACACTTCGCTTCCCGGAGATGTGGTAACTTTGTGGTCTGAAAAATGAATAGAAATTTTATTGGATATCAACTTATTACCGACCGCGTACGTAGTGCGAGAGGAGGTAATATTTTCAGTTTGTTTGTCAGTTCACAGGGGGGGGGGTAATCAGATCATACACATAGCCAGGGTAGTCTGTGGGGGTCTGGCCTTGGGGGGTACTCAGTCCCACAGCTGGGGCGAGGGGTACTTAGTCCCACAGCCAGGGGGTACTCAGTTCCACAGCCAGGGAGGGGTACTCAGTCCCACAGCCAGCAGAGGGGTACTCAGTCCCAAAGCCAAGGGAGGGTACTCATCCTGGGTAGCCCATGGCTG
>JBCAUG010733642.1:0-26319 GCA_038406175.1 Haplosyllis leylae | reverse complement strand
CCCCAGCTGACCAGCGGGCACTTCAGTAAATCTACCCGAGCTATGTACAACTTGATCCCCTGCAATAAACCAGCATTACACACCTAACCACTACTGTGTCTTGTCTTTATGACCCCACGACAGTTTCTATCAACTTTCTAAATATCTACAAACATATAAAAAGTGGAATGATGCTACAAAGGTTAACATCATAAAGCAGCAGTCTACTTTATTTTTAACAGAACTCTGTCTACTGGAGGTTCGACAGAACTTTCAGCTTGATTAGGTGCAAGAAAGTCTATAAACTAACCAGCAATGAAATGGGAATGCCTTCTTCGCTAGCAGATAGACGGTCGGGTGCTATACCAGAATAGCAAGTGACTTCAATACACACTTTGCTAGATTTATTCCACTTGGCAGCACCGAAATACTTTTTTCGTGAAAAAGATCACAATAAATCAGCGAGATGAGAGCAACTAGGGGGTATGTATTGAAATAACCCTTAAAGAGATCCCATCAACACCTGAAAAACAAGCAGAACGCAGTTCGCTAAATGTCATCAATATGTGCAACGCACTACAGAAAGTATTGGTTCGGTCACTGGGATGGATGATTTTAGTACAATTGCACAAATTCCGAAAGAAAATGACAATGCAGCGAGGGTCAGTGAGAGTTCTGATGCCACACTTGGGTAGAACTGGCGTGAAAGGCACCTTGGCTGCTTTGGAATTTGAAAATATGTTCATCACTGTCTTAAATGCCCTGCTCAGTTATGCTAGCTCGTTTTGAATACATGAATTGCGGAAATGTTTGTACTTGGTGAAGTTCAATTTTAAACGTAACATAAATCACAAATTTCCGGAAACAAGACTATTTATTCTTGACAGTTATACTATCCTTATACGTACAAACACTAAACATTCGGCTAAATCAGACTAATTATTCGGTATTTTCAGTATTGGGCAATTCATACAATGAAAACGAACGAACGAACGACCAAATTACACAAAACAACGGCCAATAAAATGCAAAGTAGGTACTAGAGATGAGGAAAATGTTCTCAGCTAACATTGTAGCTTAACCAAGTCAATCAAGTTGCCTACTTCTAAATCTCCAACAACTTTTACTTATTGATTCTCAATACTTTGTAATGAGACACATTCCAAGAATGTGACGTGGTTTCAATTCCGTTAACTGTACCCGATGTTGGAATGCGCTCCAACAGTCAGTTAGGTGATTTCTTACACCCGTACTTACAGACATCTACATCTTCTCTACATGTAAATGACAGCGCCAGGCACCTTACCAAGCGGAACCTATGCTGGAACCAACCTGCTATGGGTTCCAACTCCCTTACACAAGTTACAATACCTTCTTGTACTTATTGGATCCAAATTTGGTCAAGGTGCCAGTTTTAACGAAGATCTTTCCACACAACGCCAAATTTTCTAGCACACAAGACATTATTATGTATGTTTTAAATTCTAAGTACTACAAATCACGCAAATAAATAACACATTGAGATAGAAAATAGACAAACAACTTGACATTTCAAAATATTGATTTAAACTTTCTCTTCCAATTTTGATCAGTTACAGGTTTCTTCTAATTATTTTCTTCAAAATTCCCAATTTTTAAGACCAGAAAAACAATGAGAATACAATGGAAACTATATCTAAACTTTGGCATATGTCTTGATGCTAAGCAACAAACAACTCAAGACACACAATGCGTGTTGACTTCTGTGATTTTCAATAAAGAGGCTTAAAAACTTTTTGGTTTTGGATCTTGCTGAATTAGACTAATTCATCTAATTGCACATGGATACTAGAATTGACTATTCATGGACAGGTGAACTCTTCATTTGCATTATCCATGGAGTAGTTCACTATTCATGGATGCTTAAAATGTAATGTAGCACTATACATGGATAGTGCAAATTGAATGAGCACTCTCTAAGGATAGTGAAAAATGAATTTGATTCATTTTGTAGATTCCAGTAACCATGAAGCACTTGTCTAATTCAACTACTTAGATGAATTCACCTGATTTCAAAACCAAAATAGGAAAAACACGATAATCAACAATGCATCACAAGAGATATTTTCAGACGAAAGCACAGACGTACGTTCGCAGAGTTTTTATAAGAACCGATTCTCATGAATGTTGCATGGTCAGTGACCAAGCCGAGTACCAAGATGTTTTATACCTGTGGGACGAAGAGATCTCTTGGATGACGTCAATATGCATTTAGATTATCTTCCAAGCCTGCAATGAGTGCTGTTTTAAGAAACGAAACAAGGAAAATTACGCTGAAAAGAAACTGTCGGGTTTTCTGTTGGCATCTCATTTTGATCTCTGCGCACATAAAATATATTTAAATAGCAGTGAACTTGTATGACATTGGCAACAAAGTCATATTCTAAGGACATGAGAGCCAACAGAAAGTATTTTGACCCATTGTACACGGCTCATGCAAGGCAATACGCACGATAATCACTGTAAGAAAAGGAATGTGACATGTCACGTTTAATGGTGTCCAACTTTTCTTTTCTACGTCTTGATACGGCACCAGTTCCAATGACTGATCCTTCGCTAGTCTGACCAGTTCCCTGAAATCACCGAACCTGCTAGCGCAAACCTCCAACGTTTGTCCTTCGAAATCCCCTCACCCTTCCTTTTTTGTTGAATCCCTGAGAATTTCTTACAAGATTTAAGTGCATGAGACAGTGATGCATTATCGTTGTGCCTTACTTGAAATGGTGACTGGCATCATAAGGTAGTGTGCATTGCCTCGAGCGCTGGATACCTTTAGCAAGACACTATGTTTCACATGAGAAATACTCGCTCTATCTTCGTGCCGTCCTCAAGTGTTGGATCAAGGTGATTTTCACAAGTCCAAGCTCGTACATGTCCAAAGCCCGAATACAATGCCTTCAGAAGTCTTTGATAAGAGAGGGCTGTGCCGTGGAGCAGAATTCCCATGCTTTTCTTTCTTGTTCTCATGGCCCCAGTCCCTTCTTAAACTGATAAAACTATTGACTCGTGAGATCTCGGCCTGATATGGTAAGCCAGAACAGTAATGTGTACATTTGTTCTTAGCACCTTGTGAAACATTCTAAATTAGGTTTAAACCACTACAGTAGGTATTCTTTAATTCACAAACGTTGTGTTTCTATTGAACACATTTTAGACGGATGTTTACCAGACAATTAGTTGGAAATCCAAAAAAGAAAATTATCAGAAAAGTCAGTGTCTCGTATTGCGTAGGAACATTAAAGAAAAGATACATGAGATCTTAGAAAAATGGCACTGCTGTGACATCTATATTTCATACACGCCCAAGCCAGGAATTAAGACGTATTATTATTGAGTGCCACGTAAATATTCCTAATAAAGTCATATATGAGACGGATGAAAAGAGTAATAAATAAGTAGCCTCCAGACAAAGACATTTGCACATAAGGATCAAAATCTCTTGGCGATCCAAATTGAGGAGTTGATGATGTTGGTATTTTATGGAAATTGGGTACATTGGCTATGGTCCGATGGTGTTTGGCACTGGTTTTTGCCAGGAGATGTACAGTATGCCCTTCACAACGGGTCTTGAATTCCAAGCACCTATTGCTGCGCGCTACCTGGCTGCATCCAGTCATGAATGTTTTATTGGACCGGGACTGCTGTGACATTCCAAGAGGTCATGCTGTGACATTCCAAGAGAGGTCATTGTAAAAGTGCTCTCCATCTTTCTCTTATTGTTAGCACCACCATATAAAAAGCGATGCGTATTTTCCGGTTCTCAAGAAAGGATGATAGGAATAATGTTTGCTTTGAAGTGGCATGGCCTATAATCCACTATAAATCCACAAAGCTGGTGTTTTTCAGTAATGTTCTCGATACTAAAAATATATTAGTGATATACTAAATCTTCAAACTCTGTGGCAATACAAAATCTCAAGTTGTTTTTTTTTTTGGGCTCCTGATATCTGATATTTTCTATTTTGGCCATAGAAGGAAACTAAATGCCATTTGGAACTATTATTTATGCAAGTGATAGCGAGAGATGTTCCCAAAGAGTATGCACCGAAGAATTGATATGGGTTACTGAAGTTGTACCAGCGCATCACTGAAGCGAAATTACCTTCAGCACAAAAATGTTTGTTCGTATCTACCTGTTTATAATGATCCAACTAGGCAGATAAGGCATCAGTGGTCAGCAGGTTGGCACTAAAACCCACGGTCAAGTGACTTTAAATACCCCATTTAGTAGTAAGGGAGATGAAGAAGCAAATGCTTTATCCTTTAAACAGTTTACTTTTTGAAGGAAAATGTGCCTCTTCAAAAGCCATATATTGCTTTAACTAGTATTTGCCAAGGTATGCCATGTCAGGAAACCAGTGAACTTACTTCGCTATTATCTCACAATTCCTCTTCACTTGTCAAATCTTTTATGCAATCTTGATCTTTAGGTTATTCTACAACTCTTTTCAATTGACCTGTTATAAATCTCGAAGCACTTTCATCTACTTTAAACCCCCATTCATGTCCACTCAGCCTAGAAGATTGAGTTTCCATTTTGGAACCTCAATTAATGGCAAAAGAATTCAGGGATTCTTTGACCAAATGGATAAGCTTTCTTATTGGTATTCTTTAAGCGAATAGTTGCATCTCTCCATGAATAACAAGTTCTCCTGTGCCAAAGTTCACTGTGTATACATTATATAATTTTTCTCTGCGAGAAAGTTCTCCATATCAATTAAGTTTCTATTTAAACATTTGATAATGTGACTACCTATATTTAGGACTTGAAGTACAATTTGATTCCAACACGAGCATCACGGAAATGCATAAGTGACTAACAATATGTTTCACAAAATTACAACATTACTAATAGTTTCAACCAAGAAAGAATAGTCTCTTTAAGATAGACGTTAAATGGCATGTCATCTTGCAACTTCACAGCAGCAGAAAGAGCAATCTAAATGTCACTCTGGCTTGATGTCAATTTCTAAAACAAAAGGCCCAAGTGTCTACAAATCAACAAATGAGCAAACAAGGCACAGAGATGGTGTATTGATAGATGTAAGCAATAAAGAGAGTATGAAAAAGAGAGACAGAGCTAGCTGTATGAAATATTGAATATTTACCTGGGAGAAGACTTAATGAAGGAGATGAACCCATAGTTCCAGCTGCTCTTGGCAAACGAACAGACGTCAAGTTTGTTCATTGACAGCACTACAGTGATATGTGTCCAGGTCTCCTATGTAGAGGGATGCTGAAAGTGCCAAGCAAGCAATACAGCCATATGCAGTCTGCGTGTGTGGCTTTTGCTGTTCAAAGTGGAGGATTTATATGAGAGACACTGGTGGTTGCTGAGCCTCTGTGTGACCACCATGCAAGCACTGTAACTACTGTAGTAAGTCTGACAAGTGGATCTTGTTGACTTGAAGAAGCCTCCTCACTAAGCTGATTGCTATGGACTACATGTAGTTGCTGTCTGGACGCTTTGCTGTCTGTCTGACTGACTGTCAGCAGGAAGGCAGACCAGGGCTCAGGCTCAAGACTGATGTATCAACGACAGGACACTCTGCTTGTTGATAGGGAACAAGCAGTTCTGTCAGTGTACCAATCACTACACAGCGCTGGTGACCAGGTGATCTGAGACAGTGGCCTTTCTCCCCACAGACTTTAATAACAAACATGGTACCAAATAACCATTTTAATGTAAAAAGATAACACACTCAAGAATATTCATTTTCAGTTCATGCAATTAATTATCCTAATTGAAAGTCAGTCACTAAGAATGTTTTTCTCAACGCCGAAATTGAATTTGTTCAAATGACTGCTTTCCGGTGTAACCAAATGCATTGTACATGTGAAAATTGCAAGTTCTTAAAATCAACTCATCAGCCCTTGTATTTAATACATTCTGTACTTTTCTTATTTAGTTAAGTATGGCACTTGAGTGGTTAATTCCTATGTGACTTTGGTGTAATTATGCTGCTGATGCCGGCAGGCTGGTCATTGAAAGGCTCCAGTGACATCTGCTGCAGAAAGACTATAGATCTGGGAGACAGTACATGACCCACGGAGCCTTGGCACCATGTGTTAACAGCTCAATGTACCACTGGTCAATATCAATAGAGTCATCACAGAAGATGGTGCCATTACTAATTACCTATGTTATTATAAAGGCTGTAATTTCCATATCCATAACTGTTCTAAAGCCAATATGGGACTTTTAAAAAAAGTAATTAGCTCTGTTCGTGTCAACTTACAATGTATGTTCATCCGCATTAGTCGATAGCTTAGCTTATTTGAAAATAAGTGTCCATTAACCTTAACAATCATAATTTAATATGTTCCTAAGAATCCACGACGTGGTGGACTTCTCCAAGGGAAACCTCACCATAGCAATCAAAATTATTTAAATGTCATTTCACGCACAATCAGCACACAATAACCTTCTGTTACCAAGTAACAGCAAGCTTATTTCAAGACATCACCACGACATTCCAAAAAGACCACGCAAACGGTCGCCAAGAAACCAAAAACTCTTGCCTTGAAACTCACACGGTAAATATGCCATATGTTACATAGTATTACCAGCAGTTGCTATACAGTTTTTGTCTTGGAATTTCCCATAAACTTTCATTTCTTAAATTTCAAATTATGAATAGAAGAAACAGATATATATCATCGCTGTTGGCATTTTCGTGCCATATGGAACGCAACTAAAAGGATGAAATCTTATCCGTCACCTATCCATTATGGCTATTAACTTTAAGCTGACATTTTGCTTTTCAATACAGAATTGGTTATGGCATATGATAGCTGTAGTTCAAAGCTGTAATAAAATGCTACGTAACCGAAGAATACAAATCCCAATTGTCTACGATCATTTATCTTGTAAACTCTGACATTAATATGAATATTTTCTTTATGTCAAGCACTTTTGTTTGGCTTCACGGTAAAAAATACGTAAAACTTAAAAAATGATTCTAGCCCCTTAATAGTGACTCCGGTTTTTTCATGCCCGATTATTTAGTCTCTGTTGCTTCCTCTTGAAGTATTTTCTCGCTTTTTAAACAAATATTTCTGTGATAACATACACAAGCAAGACAAGAGCGATGCACCAGCATACCAGCTCTTTGACAATGCGACAGCGACGACCAATTGGCATCGCAAACGTGACCACGGACAACCACGTACACGGATCATTACAGGCTGTAGACAATACGAGACAAAAGTTAATGTTACCATGATGCAATGATCAATAGCCAGCTTGACTGCCACGCTGCAACAATCTTTCCTTTTAGACAATCAAATAGTTTCCGCATACGGAAAGACGGGAAGTTACCGCTTGTTACTATCGGGCGTGGATTTGCACGAACAGTGAGACTTGCTCATTTTGATGGTCATGATTTACTACTTTACCAATCTTGTGAAGCCACTCATCTCAACAGCTTCGACAAGTTTTATTTATTTATTCATTTGCAGAATCTTTGAAACAAGTCTGCAATAAAGATTTGTTAAACTTTGAAAATGGTATATATGCCACAAAAGCAAAGAAATGTTCCCATGTCTCGGTGGTCTGAAGTCAACTGCACACCATCAGAATGAAAAACTACAGTACTTCTTGAGTTAATGATTTCAGGAATACCTCATTATTATCTTGTATCAGTACATATCAGTAAACCCACGGTTACACAATTCCATCGATGGTATTTTCCGGACTGCATTAAGATCACAGGGCTGCAATATCCCGACATGTTTATTCGAAATGCAATATCATAAATTCTTCGCTCATCCATTAAAAGTATCAATTTTTTAATGAAATCAATACTCTGTATACAGATAAATTTGTTGCTAAGAATTAAACAAAGGCCATTCCTTTCTATTTAAAATTTAATGTGAGCTATCGATGAACGTGACTGTACCACTAATTGTAACAATTTTCTTCCTTCAAGATGGACAACACGGGATTTCTAACACAAACGGTCAGTGACATATTTGTGCATCGAATAACATGTAGGAGTTGCTTGAAAATGACGTCTTTGTCAACATTCAGAAGGCTATTTAGATACTAGTGCCACAACATCAGTCTTCAAATAAATTGTAGCGGAAATAATATACCTTCCTGTTGCTATATTTTAATATTCATACATAATAGATTTTTGAAAAAAGACTGAACAAACACCAGCTTTTAAAGCTTGAACGTGGTATTTAATAGTTTCAAAAAAATCTACATCGATGTTTCAGTCAACTTTCATCAGGATTTTTTAAAAACAGCCTGGAATTTAACAGTTTATATAGACATTTCCTAGTTGTCTAGTGTCTGAGTTTACTGGTTTCATAGTTTCATAGTTGCCTAGATTGAAAAAAATTCTTCAAGACTGGGGGATACCAGACCCCCATTGAACACAGAATAGATGTCTTGCTCTGAAAATAGTTTGTTATTTTTCTCAATTTGTAACATGGCTTGTGCTAGAAGGTCTCTGACTTCAGGGGTTGAGGTCCCAGAGGGGTCTTCTAGTGGTGAGACTGGATTGTTTTGTGGAGAACTCGTGTCAGTGAATACAGTTACTTCAACTGGATCTAGATATTGGTTGAGCACACTGGGGTTGTAGCATAAGGGTTGAGGAGTTTCGGTATAGCTGTGGTCTAGATTGCTAGCGGTGATGATACTTGGTGTAATAGATCTAGATGGACTTAGCTGAAATCCGGTTGGGTTCTGTATCATCACACTTGGTTGGTTTTCTGCTAGGGTAATGTCACCTCTTTGTTCGTCTTTATTCTTGTTGTGAACCATTGAAATGTGTGTCTGCAGATATTGCCTTTTTTCAAATCCTCGGTCACATTGATTACACTGGAATTCCATGGCTGCTACTAGGTCCTTGTGCTTTGCCCTCAAATGTTTGTTATATGAGCTTTTGTCTGTGTACGAGTAATGGCATTGCTCACAATATCTTTGCTTGACCTTTCTGTTCATATTTGGTATGATCACAGTCGTCACCCCTGCAGGGAGAATCAGTTTTTCAAGAAATATTCTGCAATTTCTCAATTTTTGGCCTTCCTCTTGCTTTCGAAGCCTCGTTTTGGTTTCAGTTTTTGTTGCATTCTGGGTAATTATCCATTGACTTTTTTCTATTTTTTTGGCTTTTCTTCTTAATTGTTTGTTGTTGTACTTTCGTAAATCCTTTAAAAAATATTTTCCTTGCTTTTCTCTGTGAATATTTTGGTCTATTTCTTCTCTTTTTTGCATTTTGGTCGGCTTCCTTGAACTTGTTATTCCACGTGGTCCTGCTGTCATGGCGGCGTTCTAAATTTTTAAGTTTCTTTGGTTGAGCGCTATGCCTCTCTGTGAGATCTCCGGGGAGATGCATTGCAAGATTTACTGGTAGGAATTTTGTATTGTCCTTACAAAATCACAGTTTTAATGTTTCATTCAGTATTCATTTGCCTCACCTGGGCAGCTGATGGATCCTCACGGATGCTAGTTCAGATTGAAAGTTGTAAAAATTTTTGAAAAAAGACTGAACAAACACCAGCTTTTAAAGCTTGAACGTGGTATTTAATAGTTTCAAAAAAATCTACATCGATGTTTCAGTCAACTTTCATCAGGATTTTTTAAAAACAGCCTGGAATTTAACAGTTTATATAGACATTTCCTAGTTGTCTAGTGTCTGAGTTTACTGGTTTCATAGTTTCATAGTTGCCTAGATTGAAAAAAAAAAAAAAAACATAATAGATGAATGATTGATAAGGTCATCACATTTTTTAGAAACAGATAATGCAATAATTCCCTGAGTTTCGAATACGAAAAAGAAACTGATAACTGCAGCTATGAAATAGAAGGGCAGGAAATGTCTCTTTATTCTTGAGAGGAAATGCCCATAAATGATGCAGGTTAACACCTTATAGTCAGTCAATAAACAGGATTGATAACAAACAATTTATCCAATGCCAGTTCCTTTCAAGGCTGCAAGGCTGCAGGCTGACATGCCCACACAATTCATTGATGTACTTTTTAAAAACAATAAAAGTGCCATGTAAAAGTTCCATGAAGTACAGGTACCAGGTATTCATAGGACAGTGCCAAAGTACGGGAAACTCTTATGAAATATTTATGAGTCGACGAGGCAATTTGTGCCAGCACCCTGGCATGTGGATGCATACAAATGTTAAAACCACATCACTACAAAGGACATTGCTGTGCAATATTCTCTCATACATTCTTTTAATTATTTCATACATCTGTATCGTCACATTTAAACTGTAAGATATGGAATGTGAAGAAAGATACTGTCATTGTGACGAAAGATATTATCGTTATGATGAATGTTGCTGCAGACAAGGTTTCCAATAAACTGAACATAAAAAGTGAGTCGTAAAAGAGTTCTTATGTCATTTAATTTAGAATTTTTAAATATTAAAAATCCACCTGTTAATCACCCATTCGAATAACTTTCGAATTTTAGTCTTCAGTTTACTGTGTTGGAAAGATTCTTTACGATTTAAATTGTTTCCAGATCCTAATCGAGTACTAGATAATCCAGATCCTTGTCGGGTGCCAGATAATCCAGATCCTTTATCGAGTACTGGATAATTACCGACCACGTACACAGAACGAGGGAAAGTAATGTTTTCAGAGACGTCTGTCTGTCTGTTCAAAGGGTGGATACGTCCTGTCCTGGTCCTGCCTGGGGGAGAAGTGGGAGGGGTAGGTACCCTGACCAGGTGATCCCCTCCCCTCCCCTCCCCCTGGCTGTGTCTGGTCCAGGAAAAGGGGAGGGGGTACCCTGACCAGGTGACCCTACCCCCTTCCACCCTGGCTAGGTCTCTTCATGGTAAGGATGGAGGGCCGTGTTCAGTATTGCCTCGTAATGTTAATGGAAGGCTGTCTTGTTTAATTCATTCATTCTACGCAAAATTTAAAAAGAATAGGGGGTGAAAGTCATCTAATATGGCACGCTATTTAACATTTTAACTCTAAATGGTCCCAGTCCCATTCCATAATTTGTTCCAGAGATATTTGGACACTGAATGTGTATGTAAGATACATCACACCATAATATTGGGTTGAACAACAGTCCAAGAAACATAAATTCAAAACTTGGTCACTTACAACTTTCAGATTACTTTCTTTTCCTGATAATTGGAACAATTAAAGTAATGACCTCAATCAAAATATTTGCACCAAAATTCCATATAATATACGGTATACCCTCATAGTTACCAGAGACTCAGCGTTTACACACCCAATTCAAAACATTGTAAGAAACACCAATATCATCCCAGTTCTAGTGTTTCGAGTCACGAAATGAACATTCTCACGAAAGATTGGTTCATCGTACCTACAAGTCGAAGTAAAAGATTTCCACATTACCTAAAAACATATTCGCACGGAAAAAAAAGACAAAAATCAAGATTCATATCCTTTCTGTTACTAAACTCTAAATTGATCATTATCATTCATTGTGACAAACGTAGATTTTGTCCACATTTTTCTTCTGGGTACCACTGCTGAAGTGGAGCAACGTTTCACGGATTCAGAGATGAGGATCTTTCCTGCGCATTGTCTCAATCAATTAACATAAAAAGCCCTTCATTTAGCGAAAAATTTCCAACGGAATAAAATGAAAAAGTGTAAGTATTGTATTGTAAATGATGGTATTAATTTCAAAATTCAACAGGAAATGTCAGGATAACAGTGACGTAGTACCGATGTATTGTTTCGGAGCGTTCACAAAACAGTCATCACAGAACTTATGTATATATTTTTTCATCCGGGAAATAAAAATAATAAGATATTACAGATACAAAAATATGTAGATGAAATAAATACATGAAAACGGTAAGAGAAAAGGACTCACCTGTCTATGATTGTCTTGCTGATAATGCCTGTATTTCTGCCGAAGATCAATTCTCGCTAATTACTTCCCAAGGTTATGTCTCTCTATTATGTCTTGCCATCATGGACTTGAAGTTGTTAATTCGCCATCGGATAGTTTTCTCGTGGGATCTGCTACACTTTGTCTCTGTGTGACGCACACTGCTGGTAGGCGATCCGCCACTTGAACTTCTTCAGACATGTGGCACGTGAAGTGTTGCGCCAAATTTTTCTTGCCCTCTCTAATGAAGTAATATAAAACAAACATATATGGAACAAAACGTTTGACTGTTTCATCCACACTTAGCCATTACTAAAATCGATCGAGAATGGAATCAATAAAGGCCAAACGTACTGTCCCACATTTGGCGGCTGACGCACCTTTGTTCGAAATTGAACATCCCGTCATTTCTAAGACATCAGTAATTCCTGTAACTAAAATTTAAAATTAATCTACAGCTTGTTATCAACTATAGAATGAAATTGTCCATGTCAAGTGAACATTTTGATAAGGCTTGCTAATTTTTATCGAAACAGGTTTTATTCTGAAGGGCGTAATGACTGAAAGATACAATTTCTTTTCTTGATCCAATAGTCACTTATTCATACCTGTTCATATTTTCTATTAACCTTTATCCTGCCAACCCAAATTTTCCACCTCTCCGTCTGCCACCAAAGAGCACAAAAGTGCTTTTTCATACCTCTATCCATACCCTGCCAACAGTCACAAAATTTTACCCAACCATTTCCAGCTGTACAGCCTGTCAAATGTATCAAAAGTTACATATAATTTTATATATTTTTTTCACTTTTTTTTGCATAATTTTCGGTCCTAAATTGTTAATCTTTCATTAGTAAACCTAAGGACCAGGACATGGCTCCATCTCTAGTACAATAAAGTGTTACAACCCTTCAAAACTGTGTAAAAATGTTGTGATTATCACCCGTAAACCCCTGCACTTTCAGCACTTTATTTTTGACCCACATATGGGTACTCATTTTTCCACGAACTGCAAAAATCCATGTAATGTAATGTAATGGTGGGGACACTGTTGGGGTTAAAAATTCCTATTTGTTGTGTCTTTGCTGTCTTTCCGTGTGAACAAGGGTATTCTAGTGGGTATTCTAAAGGCCATTAAAGGATGACCAGGTCCTTTTGATGTGGCACTTTGGCAGGACTTTCTTCACAGTAAATCAATGGGAAAGCTCCTGTGCTACCTGTTAAATGTATGGATCTTGTTATTTTTGGCCCAGATTGCCACATTGCGGTCCGTCTTTAATTTGGACAAATTTGTGGGAACCTGACTCACCTCAGGGATTTCAGTCTTTTATCTTTTTATCTTTTATCTTCCAAATTGGCAGTTAGAATTCAGTTCAAATGTTGCAATAGTCAGGATAGCATGTCAGGCTAGGGATTCACCAAATTTCAAAGAAAAATTCAGTTAAAATCAGGTATTTTCATGTTTCTTTACTTGCTTTTGGTTAATTACTGTAGTGTCATACATGTTCAGTCTATTTCTTGTAAAAATTGGCATTTTTGGCAGATTTTAGTTAGATTGCTTTGTTGTGTATTTTGAAGTATCATGCATTCCAATCTGGTCAACTGGTCATACGAGCAAGCTTTTCAAGGTAGAAATACATGGAATATCCACAAAACTGCCAGATTTTGAGTATTCTTACAAGTATTTCATGTATTTGGCTTGTTCTTGAAAATTTAATTGTAGTATCATAACCGGTCTAATTCTTGGCTCTTTCTGGTCTAATTTCAGTCATGCCCTGGGTCTCCTTCTGTGGTGTACTCCAGGGGCTCCTTCCTGGCCTACAGGTGAAACCTGGTCTCTGGGGAGGTGAGGATCTCAGTATTTTTTTGGTCTTATTGTTCACACAGTAAAACAGTAATTCCCAGTATTTTAAAGCATTTCTATGTAATTCCAGTAATTGTGGTATATTTCTGAACAGATCCAGGCTCTATTTAGTTGATTCAGGTCCAGGAGCCTGGAAAACTGTGAATTTTAACAGCTGTGTGTGTGTGTGTGTGTGTGTGTGAGACTGTGTGTAAGCTGTGTAAATGGTTTCAAATAGGTACAACATTTGCAGCAATTAAAGCCAGTATTTTTGTCATTTCAGTTTTATTTAGATCCTCCAGTGGGAAGGGCAAAATTTAACTTGGGTAATATTCCAAATTTCCAATATGTCACATTGGCAACCTTCTTTGTTAGTAAAATCAATAAATTATTTAAACCTGTAAGGTATTTCATTTGTTTCTTGTTTTGTTACATCTTGTTGATACCAGTTTCAATCCAGGAAGGGCTTGGATCCCTGTTTTTGGCTCAGACACGGTTTTGAATGCCATAGTGTGGTTAGCCATGCTCTTGAGTGTTTACATAAATTTTTGTTAAAGTTTTGATAATGATGCAGTTATGATCCAAGGCACCAGTTTTAGGCAGAAATGTCTGGAACTAAGGTGTCATGACTTCTTTGCATGGGCAGACTGGTCTCCAAAACAAACAATGTCATGTACCTTGCACACTTAGTAATACAAGTGTTGACTATATTTTTGTGAGTAAGATCTTGTTCCTTGCCTAGTAAAACAGGTAAGGTATCATTTATGGTTAAATAAAACTTTGCCAAATATTTGATAAATATTTATCATGTTTTCAATATTATTTTACCAAAGCCTTGTAAAATCTTTGCCAAATCTTTAACAAAACTTTAATTCAACAACTGACCCAATAGTATATTGAACCAATGCAATTCTGGCAGAATCAGGGAAAACTCGATTATTTTGAACTGTTTTACAGGGACATGAACCATTACCAATTTGGTAATCATAGAAGCGACTATCGACCTCAACGCCATTCCATCGGAAGGAAAGACGTATTGTCTGGACGCAAAATGTTAAATTAAGTACTTTTGTTGGAAAATATTTATTTATTTCAGATGTCTAATCTTTAACTTCAGGGAAGATATTGGACACTGTGCAGACTTAGATCTATACGCGCCTTGTACTCGGTGATCCAACAGATGTCGACACAGTGTTGTTTGAAGCATAAATATCTGAATTATTTTCATGTTGAGATGTTCTGTAACAAACGTGTTTTTTCAAAGCCTTTTGAAAATCTTTATAATTTACAAGATAAATAAAGGGATTGACTGTACAGTTAAGAAAGTACATGCAAAGAGTGAAATTATAGTACCCGCTGTTCTGATCGACTTCGAGTCCAATCCTATAACAGAGGTAATACACTTGATTGCCTAGAAAGCATATGACAAAGAAAAAGAACACAATAAGAAGAGTCTTAACGACATTATCTCTTGCCAGCTCAAACTTAGCTCTGTGTGCATCTTCGCCACCCATGTTGGAGCCAATTCGTGCTCTGATGATCCATATTATTCTCCCGTAACAATAAACCAGAATCATCAGTGGCAAGATATACTCGATGAATACTATAAACAAACCGACCACACTCTGGGTCAGCGGATCTGAGTAATGGTCCAAACAATTGTCTCCATCGACCTGAGAATCAGGAAAATTGCCATTATCAAGTACTGAGTTGGTTAAATAATGTTGCTTTTTTAAATTGTTTAGGATTTTGTTTTTCAGCAGGTGAGGAAATTACCAAGTGAACCCCATGGAAGCCAATGTTATTGATAAAATCATTGGGCTTATGGTGACCTAGTAGAGGTGTTTGAAATAAAAATATTTTGAGAATGAGTGTGTCTCTTGTCTGCAGATCTAGACCACGTTTTTATTATTATCTTATTTTATCCTTTATTACACTGGGTCCCGCTTACAACGAGTTCAGTCAAAAATTCACGTTTTAATATTGGAGTATGCTAAAGTTTTCTGACTGACACCATTTGAGAAAATTTGTATGATTCTAACTGAATTATATCAAATCAAATAAAAAGCAATTACTAACAATAATCGTTTAGTCGACTTACCTTTTTAGCTGGAATCCATGTTACTGCATTGAAGGCAAATCCAAATGGCCAAACTATAGCAAAACTGATGTACAACCATTTTTTCTTGAAATGAGTTTTGTGCCAAATTGGATGGACAATTTCCAGATACCTAGATATAAACACCTCAAATAATCTCAAAACATAGTAATTGGGTTAACACTAGTACACAATTATTAGCCTAGTTAATCAATAGTTTCTGTGAATAAACAAGGATTGCGTGTCCCCCAGAATTACCGGTCCCTTACGCAGTCAACCGTGACTAGATTAATCAAGTGCAGCCAAATAAGTATTTGCATACCCTGCATAGACGCTATCTGGAAAAGCAGGCAATTGATAGGAAAAGCTAGCAATGGGGCATTTTGGCCGTATGATCATGGAAATATCATTCGGCAGCCTTCAAGCTTTCAACTTTTGGTATCTCCTGTTTCTAGGAATTTAATTTTTCCAGAAGTTACCGTGTGCAGATTACTTGCTCACATTAAATTTTCATTTTTTTTTCAAAATTGGAGATTATCGCTGAAAAGATTTAATGCGAAAATAAGTGTAATATCTATCCAAGATCTTAAAAGAAACAAACCTTTCGAAGGTGAGTACAACAATGTTCCAGGTCGAAGAGAGAAAAAATCCAAAAGTAATTAACTCATTATTCCAGATATGACATTCGAACCAACCCAGACTTCCTGTATGGTTAATTTTATAGTAGTCCACAATAGTTACTGTTGATACCAATAATGACAGAGAACACGCAAAATCCAGGAGACTCTGAAAAACAAAACAAGGAATAAAGATCTAATTGTCAGGAGTCCTAGCAAATGGACCCAAAACAATAGAATATTTGCAGTCTAAAAATGGGTTCAAATCTTGTTTATAAGTCAGACACAGTAAGGTCTCGTTCAACAAAAAGTTGAATATTTTTCGCGTCAGATCATTTATTGTCATTATTTATTACAACAATGTAATACACATTTTTTGTCTACAGGAATGGATGCTGCACTCATCCCTGGAGACAAGAAATATCTACACTACTTGTCATACAACCTATTCATGACGATAACAAATATTCAACTTTAGGTCGCCTGGTCAGAACGAGTTCTTAATTCAATCTCGCCTTGTCCGGAAACTCGCTTCAATCAAAAATTTGATTCTTAACCGCACATTTTCCTATCAATGCATGTAGAAGCCAAACACACCCCCCTAAACTGACGAAAGGGATAATTCAAAGCATTTTGGTCCCTGTTAGATCTAAAAGTATTTCTGATGCATAGACTCAAATTTTAAAAAATGTCTGTTCAAATAATTGTTCCTGTCTTTATAATCTAACTTATGGAATCAAAGTTTGAATCATAAATCAGATTGAACGTGCAACATGTGTAAGTAAACGTAAAGGTGACAAACGTTTATGTGTTATATTTGTATTGCCACAATGCGACAAGTAACAGTTTAAATAACGGTGTTGATTGTTGACAAATTACAGCATTTGTCCAACAGTTAAGAAAAAATTAAGTGTTAACTGTGTTAGCAAGATCAATTGGGCTCTGAAAGTTGTGATTTTGGCATTTGAAATTGCGAATTCGCAGGGTGATATATCTGTCCATCTTGGATACCATCTCTTTACTAAGTTGACATACTTAACATTTTTGCATACAAATACATCGTTCATTTTGTCATGTAATTAAAATTCAAATGCATCTTATCTTAATTAACAGTTAGAACGTTCACATCAAAGTTAGTTGGAGCTAATTGGAATAAACTGTAAATCAAATAATTGACAAAATGGGAAAATGTATCCCAATAATGGTGACCTGGAAAAAGGTATTTTGAGCGAAAATGCCGATATTTAGGAAATCGTAATAACTGTGTCTGACCTGTATTTCGAAGAAATAATTGAGCAATGTACAAACCTGGTTAATTATACAAATATTAGGAATGTTTCTTCTCATTTTCTTGTCATTTAGAAATATAAAGACTACAATAATGTTTGTGACCACTCCTGCACAAGCGATGACGAGAATTATAATTTTCATCGCATCGTATGTTACTGAGTATTTGTTTAAGGAAACATGGGTGATTGCAGTGACGGTGAAATTTTGCCAGTCACTCGCGTTTCCCAGAACATCCGTAATATTCCCATCCATTTTTGAAAATTAATTCTTCTTTTTCCTCTGCTTGGATAAAATACGTTGGATAAAATTGGAGCTGCATGGCTCTGACGTCAGAAACTCCAGTGAAAAACTACCATTGAAGGAAGGCACTTCAAATGGAAGTAATTATACATATTGCTAATTGATTTTGAGTTTAACCTACGATCGTTGTCGGAATAAAATTCACACTGGCTTCATAAAAAACATTTGATGTCGGTCTTTCGTTGGTTGACTTGAACACAGGTTGGGATTAAGTCAAGGTTCTGTCATTTTTCTTTCTTTGATTTTTAGTTTCTAAAGAGAACAGTTAAATATCTAAAATGTACATTCGGTGGAGAATTAATATTTCTATTCAACTCAATATTTAGATTTAACAATACAACGAGTTCTCGATTCAATTTCGCATTGTCCAAAAACTCGCTTCAATCAAAATTTTGATTCTGTATTGGAAAATGTTCCTATTCATGGAATGTTAAGTTGAAGGAAGGGTTAATTCAAAGTATTTTTGTCCCTGTTAGATCAAAATCAAAGTATTTCTGATTCATAGATTCAAATCAAGGAAAATGTATTTTCAAATGACCAATCCTGTTGTTAAAGCTTGTCAAAGAAAACTTTGAATTATAAATCAAAACACATGAAATGTGTACCATGCTTAAGTTTAAGAAGATGACAAACATTTGTGTGTTTCATTAGTGTTGTCAAAATGTGACAATTAACAGCAACCAAATAATGGTCTTGCCGCATTTGTCCAACACTTAAGGGATTTTTGTTTTGCCGCAACTGTGTCAATAAGCGTGAAACGCGTTGTAAACTTTAAATTCCTGTCTCGTCAAGACAAGTTTTGCAATTAGTTTCTAACAATGATCAGGTGTTTCCAGGAATCTAGACATTTTTGGTAGACTCTAACTAATTGCCCAGTGCATCTAAACATAAACAATGGAGGATTCAGATACACTTAGTGCATGTTGCACTCAATAACAATTGGGTAGATCTAAACATGCCTGGTGCATGTCGCATTGGCCCCCGAAGGTAGCAGGCATTTGTTAAGATATGACTGGTCTTGGAAGTGTTACATTTACCATTTACAGTAATCTATCTATGTTACGACACCATCTTTAACTTGTTTACTACGTTGACACATTTAACATTTTTGCACACAAAGGCATCTTTCTTTGTTTTGTAATTGAAATTAAAATGCATCTTATCTTAAGGTAAAGGCATAAATCAAGGTACTACATTATTTGAACGTTTAAATCAAAGTTAATTGGAGCTAATTGAAATAAACTGTAAATCAAATAATTGACAAAACTTCGAATAATGGTGACCTGCAAAAAGGCTTATTTCTAGCAAAAAGTGCTGACATTTAGGAAATCGCATTTACTGTGTCTGACCCATATTTCGAAAAAAATTAGGAAAGTACAAACCTGGTTAATTATGCAAATATTCGGGATTTTTCTTCTCATTTTTCTGTCGTTTAGAAATACAAACACAACCACGATGTTTGTGACCACTCCTGTACAAGCGATGACAAGAATTATAATTTTCATCGCATCATATGTTACTGAGTCTTCTTTTAAGGTAACTGCAGTAACGGTGAAATTTCGTGAGTTATTCACGTTGTCCAGGACATCGGTAACATTTCCATCCATGTTTGGAAATAAGTTGTTCTTTCTGAAACTGAATGCAACTGAATGCAAGGCTTTGACATCAGAAATATTGCTAGTTTTTGTGGTAGTTTGCCTTATTGTCATTAGCAAATGGCATCCGTTGTCTCGGGAGTTGTTAGTTAAGTGACAGGTCAGTTAACTAGTTTGGCGTCAGGAGGCGTAACCGTCAAAAAGCCTGTAATCACCATGCGGAAAGCTCAGTAAATTCTGCCATTTGCGAGGATTTCAGTAAATTCTGTCTCAATGAAAGTCAATGGGAGGGTTGGTTTTCATGCTCATTTTTGGTGGAATATCCACAAATATCAAAATTTCCAAAATTTATCATTTATTTGGCCAACGTAGCTCAGATGCCCAATTCATTGCCTTTAATTTCATAGGGATATTGAAAGATTATATTGGAAATAATCATAGATATCTTTGAATTTTTAGAACCATGTGTTTTTTCAAGATCAGTAAATTTTGACCAATGACAGCAAACCAGTTTGATCTCATTTCAACTAGTTTAGACAGTCAGTAAATTACGCCTAAAAATCTATAACTGTCTGCACCATTGTAATTCCCATTGATACTGAATAAATTCAGACTAGTCAAGTACTGTGAAACAGTAAATTCTATCTAAATCTGAAAACATTAGGTAGGCAGAATTTGCAGTCAGAATTTATTGATCCTCTGAGTATTTCTTGGATATTTAACTCATTTACAAACTGAAAATTTTGAAATTGGCAATGTAGTTTGGATCTACTCACCAATGCATGTAATTTTATGTAGGAATTAACAGGATTCAATCACTTCTTGTAGACTTTGCATTGGAGCCTTGAAAAACATCTAGACAGACTTTACTGAAATCCTCGCAAATGGCAGAATTTACTGAACTTCCTGCAGGGTGGTAATGTGTGGTATGCGTGAAGAATTACCATAAAAGGCACTTCAAATGGAAGTAGCCCCCCCCACCCCCTGCCCCCTGCCAATCCCCCCAATGCCCACCCCCACCTTCCATATCCGAGGTTCTTTTCAATTCCACCTCGCGTGTTCCCTCCACGCGAAAATAATATATTTCATCTCGCGTGCAAAAAATGCCCAAAAAGTCATGCAGAAACCCCAATTCCAGCAATAAGGTACCTCTACGAGTCACCAACAAGAATGAATCCCAGTATGGTGTAGTAAATTTTTAAAATTTATTTGATTATACTTTTTGTTTGTCACATTTGGCAGGATTCTGCCGTAAATTCATTAAGATAGCAAAGCTCGGTTGTTTACTCTTTGTCACCTTTGAAAGCCAACCCAAGCTACTTGTGGCAATGGTGTGCTGCTCAATTGATCATGCCACAAATAGTTATTTCAAACCAGTCTCTTAAATATGGATGAGACTTTGTGTAACAGGTTGAACGTATATTAATGCGAGACTGAGGAGTTGGAGGTGACCTTTATGTCGCGACAAAAGGATCGAATTGCAGAACCGGAGGTGACGACACATCATGACCTCTCTCGATGATGACAAAATGAGTAGTCGGCATACCCAGCAATCCTAACCTTACAGGGCTGTTAACTGCGATGTGACTAATTTCTATACAGGTGTGGCAACACTAGTCAAACAACAAATGGTAATGGTCCACATCCCGGTACTAATCAACAACTCATGCATGGGACTCTTAGGTCATGTGGCATTAATTAATCAGAAGTTACTACACAGTGGTTTGCATAATGACAAAGCTACAAAATGACAGGGCGGTAATGACAAATAATGAATGTCAGGTCACACTCGAAAAAACAAAATAAGACAAAGCAAGCTATTTATTGAAGACCTCAGTGGGGGTATCATGTTGAAGCCTGAGAAGGATGTCTCAACTAGGGTTCTTGGAGGGTAGACAACTCAGTCAAAGCCCAACTCTGACTGACTGACTTGTGGCTAAACAGCCTCTTTTATAGGTGTGAGGGGGGTGTACTACACATGTGTGACAGATTACGAAGAAAAGTCATATCCACCCCACATCTGTACGGGGGGTCCTCTCCAATCCCCATACAACAGCTCGCAGAGCTGTCATGTCAACAGTGGCAGGCAGTACCCATTTTTCCAGTCTAGTCGACCAGAAACATGGGTATGACAAGTAAAAAAAGGTCACTCTGTGACACATATGTATTTGGCTTCTGATTGCTGAAGAACATCAATTCTTCCCCAGTCATCTCCTCAGTCACTTCCGTGTAGTCCACATGTGCCGATCATGTGCAAATCATGCATGCGCTATTCACCCCCTCAAAGAATATCCAATCAATATCATTGTGTCACATGCACCCTCCCCAGTAGCCAATTAGCAAATCACATGATGAATTTAACCAATCACCATCTGACATGTAAGACTGTATTCTTACTCACCTCCTCACTCACCCACAGCTTTAACTACTGGTTCAATTGAGATGGAATTAGTGGCAAACTGAGTTAGTGTGTTCAGTACCTAGCTTAACCATAAAAAGGCACTAAATAGCTCTAATCCTTCCCCATGTTCCCATCCCCTCATAGGAACTACTTTGTGTAGTTGCACTGATATTCTGGTGATTAGGTATGGAGTATATAAGGGAGGCATGCCTTATGAAAGTAGGACCTCCAAAATAACCATCAGACTGTTCAGTGTCATTATAGCAACAGCAGGAACTTCTCAGATATCTTTGAGGAGTTGAGCCAACTCCCCACTCAGGATCTGCTAAATTGCATGGTTTAGGCTATTAGTGCCATTTTAGACACTTTGGCAGTACTTTCAGATCCTGAGGAGGTGGCAGAGCTGAACAAATTCCTCATGCACAACCTGTTACTTAAATGCATTTCTAAGGACTCTGTAGTAATTGTACATGTAATTGTGAGGAGATCAATTGAATTCCTACATTGTAATGCCTGTACTTATAAATGTCTTTGTTTTGCAGAGTTTCCTAGCTGTGCCTTATTGTGCCTTCCAGTGTACCCCATGGTGTCTCAGTGTCAACAATAGTGGGTTTCAATGTGTGTTCCATGTGCAACAACCTGTTAGCTGTTTGTGATTGTGTTCAGTGACAGACTTCAACCCAACTCCTCACAAACCCCTCACTTTGAGACAATGGCAGACTCTACATTAGTGTGTTCTTTGGGCATTCCACAAGCCTGTTGGTGCCTTTATGTCCACTCCTCAATGTATGTTCACATCAACCAGTCTCAGGAGTAACAGTGAAGACTGTACCTAAGCTGAGTGTTTGTATTCTTCACAGACTAATTGTTTCAGCAGAGGCACTCAACAACTCAACTGTGAAGATACTGGAGTTCTAATGAACTCCCCACAACCCCACACCCTCACCCAGTAGTACAGCCAGCAGCTCCTCCCTTCCGGTAGGTCCAGTGCACGAACTAGCACCCATGAATAACTGCTGTCACCCCCTGAGATCAAATGACTCTTGCTCTCCTTACTGACCAGGTGAAAGCTCATTTGTGACTGGTATTGAGATAAAGACAGTAAAAATCCAATATCAGTAGAAATAGTAAAACTGGTAATAAAAACCAAAAACTGGTGACATTTGTGGTTACTTGTCCAATCACTTGCCTGATGGTTTAGTCACATCAGTTTAAAGATGCTGGTCAAAGACAGTAGTAGACATTCTGTATGTGTGTGTATTTTTTGGATGTTCAATGCTGCAGAGCTCTTTGCTGCCAGTGGCCCCTCACCTTGGCCAACACACTGTTAGTACTGTAAAGTCTGTTTGGTCAAGATAAGCAGTTCATTGAATGGCTTTCCCAGTACAAAGCCCCAGGAAGGCTTTTCCCTGGACCCCCTCCCCCCAGGATACTAACATGGTGCCTCCTGTTCCTGTTTTGAGCATTTTTTGTACTGCAAGTCTATTTCTTTCTGAAGAATCTGTTGCTGTAGTTCTGCCTTTGCAGCCTCTAATTCTGGAATATGTTGATGTGTTCTTTGTTGCTTGAAAGACTGTAATTTTAAGTCAATTTCATAGATTTGTTGTGAAAGTTTGTCAATGTCTCTTTCTAATTGTGCCTGTGAGACAACCTGTGCCATGGTCAAAGCAAAAGTGACAAATTTGTGGGAAAATTCTTTCATTTCTGTCAGGTTTCATTCCCTTGGAATGAATATTTTAAGTGACCAGTTATTTCTAGGTCAAACTAATTTGTGCTTCATGGACTTTTGTGACCCCTGGAGTAAGAGTGCAAAAAATCAGCATCTATGTATGAGCAGCAGCAGAGAAGTGTGTATCTGTCTGGTCTGGTCTGAACAGAGATGCAGAGAATTGTTATGTAACTTTGATACTTTGGGTCTTACATTGATTTTTTTGGCTTGAAATAATTACCATGATTTTAAATTTAGGTTACTGAAAGAGGAACCCTGCATACTAGTCACTTCCAATGTTGACATTTGTAAGTGGGCCACTCTCATAGTCAGTTGTATGTAGGTCATCTGAACAAGAAGTGATTAGATGACCCACTTAAGGGAAACATGAAAGGAAACTAAATTTCAATGTTCTGTCTTGATTGGTTGGTGCCAACACTATCTCAGACTAAGTGTACCATGTCAGTTTTGTTAGTATTTCACAGATGGAAGCAGGAAAATTCAAATAGTCTTTGGGTCATGACATCCAGTCATGTTGTCATAGTGATTACTTGCACTCTGATCAGAATATCTGACCATTTGGTTAGACCTGTTGATACAGCATTGTACATACATTTGGCTAAAAGGTTAACTCACCCCTGATCCATCTCTGTCATTAGAAGATGTATATTTTAACAGTAAAACACCTTAAAAATAATTCTACATAGTGGTTACAGATCAGGAAGTAACTTCTACTCATGCTTAGTAAATTGTAAACATTGTAAATCTAGTCACTGAGTCTGCGGTGTGTGTAAACAAACATTGCCCTTTAAATGGAAATGATTTTTTGTAAAAATCTCCAGTTGCTTACAATATTTCGAAGTTTAGGACATTCTCCTTAGCTATGATAATGGTCCCATGACATGAAAATCAGATTTAGTGAGACTTGGGTTTAATGAGATTTTACAAAGTGATTGGTATTTAAATAGACTATAAAGGTCTTGTTGAGGTAATCTCACATAGAAGTTTCATAAAGCAAAATCTCATGAGATTTCGCCTGAAATGAGATGTGTGACGCACTGATTTCTTTGTTAATGATTTAAATTTAATAATTGACATTTTCAAGCACTATGTAAGCCTCAGTTATTTCTAGTAACAGCTTCCATTTTCATTTTTAGCGTTTTGACCTATTTTGAATAATGTAAATTTCCTCTTGTGAAACATTCACTGAGATCTTAGACTGGAATAATATGTTACCAGTTATATGATACTTTAATATTTGACTAGTTATGTAACAAAGACTTCCAGCCTCACCTTGCTCAGTATACCACATAAAGTAACCAAAGAACATAACTTTCTCATAGAATCCCATAAAATTTCTGCGTGATAATATAAAAACATCTTGAAGCAATTGAAGTATAACATTTTTGTGTTCAACTAAAAGTTAAGGGAATGAAAGGAAAATAGTCTCTGTGAGGATGCATATGTGTGCATTGTACACCTAGACCCCAGCCACTAATGGCTCACTTAGCTTTTCAGAGCAACTGTGGTTCACTTCATGAGCAGCCTTCGACCTCAAATCTTGAGGTCCTCCGGCATCAAGATCCTGACATTACATTACTCCCTTGTTTATCCCAAATTATTCATACAACCAATATTACAACTAAGATCAAGAATGTGTTGATTATGGTTTGCATCCTTTGATGTAATCCACAAACAGAGAGAAACCATATTTTAGACAGTCATCAGGTCATTCAACTTTTGAGTGTATCCAAAGTTTAATGTTCACTTAAGTCTTTGATATGTCTATCAAATACCTATGTACCTGATGTACCTGTATATCTGTGAAGCTAATTGTGATTATTTAAATCACCATATGAGAATGTACTTGATTAAATTGAAATGGTGGTATTGTAACATATAAGAGATATGTAAGACACGTACACGATAATCAATTCATTCCTGATCTCAGCTGTACATTCTTCCATTATTCACACCGAAGAAGCTCCTTGATCTATCCAACAGCATTCAATGCATTCACAATGGTTCTGTAACATGAAAAGTGATGAATAGATGACTGTTCCTTTGTGTGCACGTTAGATCCAAGAAGACTCAAGAATAATCTCCCAAAAACAATTATCTTAACTGTTTTCACTACGTTAGCTGATGATAGCAATCCGATTGAGTTAATTGATGGAATATTATTTTTACCAAAAAAAATTTTATCTGGATTTAAAATAAAATATCTAGATCTTTTATATTTCACAACAGACAGTTTTCCTTTATTTTAGTGACTGTAGTCAGTATAAGAAGTTATGTATGTATTTATTTCTGCAACATCAACAATAAGAGTCCTGATCCAAAGGAGAAAGGTTGGATTTCCTTTAAAAATTTGTTTTGCTTTGAACAATCAGTAGCGGATCCAGGGGGGGCCAAGGGGGCCATGGCCCCCCCCTCTGTCCCAGCTAAGGACTATCTCTTATGCACCTCTTGGCTGTATTTTTTATATTTTTCCAAAAAAATTTCCAGCATCGCTTCGCTCGGCATGAATATCATATTTCTTTCACTCTTCTAGCCCAACTCTGATCATCATTTCATTTCATATTTTGTCTTCT
>JBCAUG010733631.1:0-11850 GCA_038406175.1 Haplosyllis leylae | reverse complement strand
CAGATAAGATAAGTTATGGCTTGAGTTAATATAATGTAGAGGTTAGCACATAAGCAGATGGAATGATGAGTTGAGTGCATCTAGAAGAATGTGAAAGCAATATTCATGCCGAGTGAAGCGAGGCTGGAAAGTTTTTGGAAAAAATATTAATTTAGGGCCCTAAAAGTCATAGTTTAGCTCTTAAACTGTATACTGGGGTCTCCAAATCTGGGGATCAGGGGGGGCGGGCCCCTGGCCCCCCTGGATCCGCTAGTGTACTAGCAATACAGTTCAATAAAATCAATGGAGTCACTCCAGAATGGGTTGCAAACCCGTCTAATATTGTTCGAGTTGACGCTGACGCTTAGTGTAAACGGGACCTTAAGGAAAGAGTCATGCTGAAAAAATTGACATGGTGAAAAACTGAACCTGTCTCGCATCGGGATCCGGTTACTCCATCAGGACAAGCACAGAAATCACCCGACCGTTCAAAGACGCATGTCCCACCGTTGAAACAACCAGCTGGCTTGCAAATTTGAGCTTGAAGAATAATTAAAATCAAGAATATTAAGAAAACTTCACGGACTTTCAAAGTACAAATTTTGTTTCCGAAGTTTCACGCACCGAACGTGTCTCATGTGGAATACCTGAAATTGGACCAAATTGTGGAAGAAATAAAGAAAACGGAAACAAACGTTTCATTATTAACACCAAAGAACTTCGACATATGGACGAATCCCGTTCTTTGTCAATACTTACAGTTGTATATTGGCCAAAAGACTGAGAAAATTAAGGTTCCTACGATTGTTCCACGGTTACCCATTGTGTGCGGTCTGAAGCGTTGATTAAAACATGGTGAACGTTAAGTAGACCCAAGACGTTGATGTTGCCAGTGAGTTTTAATTCTGTATTTAATCCTGCGTTCAGTACATTTAAAACAGAAAGAGTGAACGGGATGTTTGAAATCGAAACGTGCGAAGAGTCAATTGATTGCAATAAAAGTCAGCCGATATCCATGCAATAGCTCCTTTTGTAGGCAAGGGGTATTGTTTTCGACCTACTTTGAACAGTTCTGTGAATCTCACGCCCTTTGTTTTCACTAACGTAATCACTTAACTTGTCGTTTACCTTGGACAACAACGTTACTTGTAGTCAGGACAACACACTAAGAATTCACACACCGAAAGTACAAAATGCGAACAATAATGGTCTACTTCTATTGCGGAATTAGCCAGTGGGGGATTCAGTATTTCCCAGAAGGGTCGCCAACCCCTAAGGGGGTGGGTGTTAAGCTACTATTTGACCATATTTTTGCAAAAACTACATAAAAATGTAGAAATTTTGGCTGAAGGGAAGGGCGTGTTTTTGTGCCACCTAGATACACCAATGTTAACTGTTAAAAGTATTCCCCAGTGAATTTCTTTATCAATCCTGATTCTTTTGGGGAGAATTATATATCAAACAATGTCAAAATGAAAACAAAATTATCAATTAGTTTTCTTCTGAAAAGCAGAGGAGGATATTTAAATATCATTACTAAAAGTGTCATTTTCTAGGGGTGAGTGGGTGATTCAGATTGTTTTCGAAGAAAAACCTCACAAGTGCCTTGAACAGATCACAAATTTAGTTGCACAAGTTTACTTCAATAGCGTCAATTTAATTGACTGGGTGTTCTCAGTGGCGAATCCAGGATTTCCCAGAGGAGGGTGCGCCAGCCGTGAAGGTGGGGGCGCCAACCTAATATTTTGGCCAATTATCCCCAAAAACTGAAGGAAAATTTTGGACGGTGGGGGGGGGGGGGGAGAAGTTACTGGTCTCCGCTGGAAGTTTTATAGCTCAGAGTTTAATGATTAAAGCTGAAATCACAATTCCGTGACGGCTCAGATACAGCTGTAAACGCAAAGACAATTTAGACACAAACCTAAACTCTTGAAGGAAAGTGTTACAGCAGGATGTTTACCATGACAACAGTGGGGATGAACTGAAACCCCATTCCCCAAACATGACATTACTGTACAGGGATAGGGTGAAACTTAGACAGAGGACTCAGGCGGTGCATCTAGGGTTCTTTTGCTAACATTCTGGGGTGTAGATAACATGAGCCTAATTTCTAGAACCGAGAAAATTTTGCGCAATCCTGCACCGAATCCATGGTAGATCGATGGAAATGATGCACTGTGAGGCTATTAATCTGAAAATTTCTATTTATCTTAGCTTGGAAACAGTTCTCTGCCGAGAAAAAAATAGAGCAATAATGCAAATAATTTACAAAATCTGAGAATTGAAATTTCCAAAAATACCGTTAAAAGACTACCGCAGGATTTTGAGAAACCATTTTGATCAGTGTTGTTGTTAGCAAAAAAAGTTGTGTTGCATATCCGAATAATTTAGGGAATTTAAACAACATATAAGCATGGATTTAAAGAGAAAAGCAGAGCAAGGGGCCTTGGTTCCTGTAGCAAAGAAAACTAGACAAGAAGTCAGCGTTTATGGGGGAGAAGCGGTAAGTAAATAATAACCACGTATTATCGCTCGCTAGGTTCATGTGTTTGTGTTGTTGGTGGATGTACATTGGAGAGCTTTCCCGGCATACTAGTGCTACATTATAACCACTTATTGATGCTTAATCTAAATAGCAGAGTAGTTAAATAGACGCAGACAAACTGATTTTCGCGGACTGGTCTCCTATTGCAGACATTTACTTATGATTTAGATCAAGATGTTGTTTACTTGTCATTATCGTTTTTACCCACTTAAAGGGACCACAGAGAACTTCAAATCTCGACGCACCTATAATGCTGTTGTCTGGACATGAGGGAGAAGTATTTTCTTGCAAGTTTTCACCTGATGGCTCATATCTCGCGTCGTCCGGCTTCGACCGGTTGATATGTAAGTTAAAATACATTTTCGATCAATTATAGATCCACAATGACGTTGACAATTGAAACATATTATTTGACTATATTATGATTTAATTTGTGCGATTGTAGATTTGTGGGATGTTTATGGTGAATGTGAAAACTTTCACGTGATGAAGGGTCATTCAGGAGCGGTGATGGAGTTGAAATTCTCCACAGATGCAGAGTAAATATATTTTGCCTTTTTATCTCGGTAACTTAATTACTCCGTAATTTGTATGGATGAAAGTACACTGGGTCCCGCTTATAAAGAGCAAATAGATGCAAAGAAAACTGCTCGTTGTAAGCCGGGTGCTCGTAGTAACCGAACTGTTTAACATTGCTGTCAATGATTTGGATATAAAGAAATCTATTTGTTGTAGGCGGGTGCTCGTAGTAGCGGAAATCGTAGTAAGCGGGACCAAGTGTAGAAGTACCACCAAATCTTTTAAACTGTATCTTAATTTTACTTTTAGGCGTATGTACACTGCTTCAACCGATAAGACCATAGGCGTCTGGGACATGACAACCGGTGAGAAAATAAAGAAACTGAAAGGTAAGATACATGACTCAGACAGGCTGACCAGAAAAGTCAAATATGAAGTTGAACAAGGTTTGAGTAGTGGTATAGTTTCATAAATCTACATCTGTCTGCTTTTGTTGTCAGGTCATCAAACATTCGTGAATTCTTGTGACGTTGCACGAAGGGGTCCCCAAGTTATATGCAGTGGTAGTGACGATGGAACAGTCCGGGTAAGAAATTGTAATACAATATAGTAGGATAGTTCTCTCGCTTCTGTGATATCTGATCCCCATTTGACCGGAATGGACAGATATTAAACCTTGGTTTGATAGTTACTGCAGCCGAAGGTTACGGGAAGGTAATTTTTTCATTTTGTCAGTTAACCAGCTCCTGACCCCCAGTTTCTAGTCCCAGGTCCTTTCCTGTGGGTAACCCCCTGGTGTCTGGTCCCAGGTCCTTTCCCAGGGCTACCTCCAAGTCTCTGGCCAGGTTCCCTCTGGGGAGTACCTTCTGTCCTGAGTTGTGTACCCCCTGTCCTGTCCAGGGGACAAGGGGCATCCCCCAGAACAGGACAGGGGGTAGCCCCTCCCCTGGGGACAGGACAGGGGGTACCCCCGGGACAGAACAGGAGGTATGCCCCGGCACAGGACGGGGGACACCCCTCCCCCAGGGACAGGACAGGGGGTAATCCCCAGACAGGAGGGCGAGTGATGCTACGGCGCGGGCCGTACGCCTCTTGCGGTCACGCAGGTTGACTTTCTTGTTTTTTGTTGCAAATAAATCCAAATTGTGAGGTATGATCCAATTGTTCACTTTTTGGAAATAAAAAATATGGTTCTTTGTTCATTGCAGGTCTGGGATGGTAGAAAGAAACAGTCGACACATATTTTTCAGAATAATTACCAAGTAACGAGCTGTACGTTTAACGATACAGCTGAACAGGTCATCTCAGGCGGTCTCGATAACGACATAAAGGTGAGTACTCCTTTTCACATTTAACGCATGGCAAATTACTTGGGGATAGTTACTCATACACCAGACATACTCTTGCAATCAATGAATTTCCGAATGGTGTTTAATGCTTGCCTCCATGCGAAATATGAAAGAAATTTGGTCCGTTTGCTTTTTCTTCCAGCATATTGTAACGCAAAATATTCTTTTTGATTTTGGTACTATTATAGTTCTATGAAAATCCTCTCACTCCATGATGAAATGTGGTTACTATAATTCCCAAGGCGATGTTGTAGGTATGGGATTTGCGTAAGAATGACATATTGTTCCGAATGCGAGGGCATACAGACACGGTAACAGGTATTGAACTCAGCCCAGACGGTTCTTACCTGCTCAGTACAGCCATGGATAACACAGGTTAGTAAAAATAATAAATTGGGTGGTTTAAAGACGAAGAAAATGTAATCATTATAATGATTTTTAAGCCAAGATATATATGTACTTGTAAAGTAACGTATATTATTAATCGCAAGTGAAGTGATATGTACAGTAAATGCAAAATGTGACCAAAGCTTCCAATGGATTTAAACACTGACAGTATGAGCGACAGTATTATTGTATTCTGAACTAATATATTTTAGTTCGTGTCTGGGACGTTCGTCCATTCGCTCCCCAGGAAAGATGCGTAAAAATATACCAAGGAAATCAACATAATTTTGAAAAGGTAGGACCAATGATGTTTGGATTGTGTAAATGATTTATGAACGGTTCACTTTAAAAGGGTTATTGCAAATACACGCGATTTTCGCATTGCCAAATCAACGAAATATTTCTCCATCAGGGCCAGAGAAAAATCTATGCCCACAAATGAACGCATTAATAATTTGTTTCCAGAACTTATTACGTTGTGCCTGGTCACCAGATGGCAGTAAAGTTACCGCAGGGTCAGGAGATCGCTTTGTTTATATTTGGGACACAACGTCGCGCAGAATACTCTACAAGCTACCTGGCCACACAGGCTCCATAAACGAAGTCGATTTCCATCCGACAGAAAATATCGGTATGTTGTCCTGTTCAGTGATTACATTCAGTTTCAAAATAACAACACAACTTTTAACTAAGGCAACTTTCACTTGTTTAATTTCAGTGGCATCATGTTCGAGCGACAAAAAGATCTTTCTGGGAGAGATAGAATGAGAACACTCGATCAGTTAAGTTATTAAAATATTTAACAGAAGGATGTGACCGTGATGGTTCAGACATTAATGAATACTGGAAAACAATGCTTTTTGGCACATTTCAATGGTATTTCTGTCACGTTATTGCTTTGCAAGCGAGTTCATAAAGGTGACATAAGCGGATGAAGATCATTTCCCTTTAACGAGAATTAGAAACACTGAACAGGGAAATATCTTATCTCAAATATCCTTTATCGTCATAATCCTGTGTACATTATGTATTAAAGTGGTAATAAATTGTGTATAAATGACTAATTTTGACTGATATGTTGTGTGTAGTGCGACTTAGGTACAAAAGTTGTTAGTTTTTGCTGAAATTACATTAGTAGTCAAATCATCATCAAAGTGACGTTAGTACCGGAATAGTGTGACTGAATGTAGATTCTGAGTGTCTAATATACAAACGGGAGAGTCGGAACAGAATGCTAGTCAATGTTAAATAGACTAATTTTACTTTTGTTCTGTTGCCCATGTTTGACCACCAGGTGGGGTTGCTCGCTTTTCCAGCAAACATCGTAGATAATGTGGTATGTCTCTTTGAGTACAACCTGAATAACCTTTCCTGTTGTGCCTTCGACAACTACAACCCTCTTGTTCATAAAATCGGCAATAAATACGAGTCCTGTCTTTTCTTCACAGCAAACCCCTCTGGGTCTCATGTCCTTCCCATCTACTTCTCCACTTAGTTCCCACTGAACTTCACCGCTTGGATACCGCAATGCTTGGATAAATTTCTTTTCAAAGGAAACCACGAGTACAATGTTTCGCTTCTTCAAATAGGCCATCCCAGTCACAAGACCCAAATCTAGATTCAGCATTCTCTCTGTTGGAAACAGCTTCTTTTGGTCTTGATCCCATTGTAACTCAACAATTCTATCCCCACTCAAGTCGGACATCAATATTTTACCGTTTCTGGTAACTAGCCTTCCAGGCATAAAATTCCTGTCGTCAAAGGCTAGAATAGGATCTTTGGTCTGAGCGTCGTACAGTGTTATTCTGGGACATCTGTTGCACGATTCAGCGAAATATCTCTGGCGTCCCCTTTCGAAGGTGACTTCGATAACGGGACAGAATTCATGGTTGCATGGCGAGGACCACTCGGTTATTTGCATGTAGGTTTCGCAGTCGAAGAGTTTGATTTCGTAATCCTTTGGAGAATCTGGGTGAGCACCCCGAACAATTACCTGTCAGAAATGTACGGAAACTATTCAATGAAATGCAAGGTCACAGCACTCAGATTGTCTTTTCACATTTCAAACTTCTCTCAATAGTTTCATTTAGTGACTTTATACTCCGAAATCATATCAAAACGGAGATATTATTACATCGGTCATAATGTTCAGAAATTGTTTTGTTTCTTGCCTTTTCAGGTTTTCCGAAAAGAATGTTTTCTCCGAATCTGTAGCTTAATCTAAAACACATATTCGGTGTGGTTGTAATGGATTTTCGTTTGAGCAAGAAATTATCTGAAATCAAACATGTTTTGGTATTCCTCTTGTACAAAAAATGTTGCTCTTGAAAATAAGTTTAAAGTGGAAGTACATAAATACCTGATTGGTGTCACTGGTGCAGCCGATGGTAAATCCGTAGGCCATTTGGACATCATGGCAACGGACTGAGTGTAATTTCACTGTCTCCATTGTTGTTCAAAAATGTTCAGTTGATTTCGACTTTGCTCGAAAGGTAGACATCAGATCAAGTGATGTTGATGTATGCTGTTTCAATCTTTTTACTTGATCAAACGATTACGTGTAAATTGAACGATTATGCGTGAATGTGTTGAAAGATCAGTGCGTTAACACCTACTTGTGCTGTTCTTACATGATATTAATTGGGACCACAGTCAAATATATGGAGTTTGCTCTGTTTCAATGATACAATGATGAAGGTTTTGGGTCTTTTAAAGTGAAACGATACAGATTGGTGTTTGTGCGTGTGTGTGTCTGTTTGCGTGCAGGAAGTAAACGATAGCGCAGTTGGGTAGTCCCTTGAATTAAGATTTTAACCCACGTTCGTAAAGTTGAAAAAAAGTTTTATTTTTCCCTCGTTAGACACAAATACATCACAGCGCTTCAACGAGGAAATCTGACGGGGAAAAAATAAAGGACAACAGGTCAAATTATCTGTCAGTTTAGTTACAAAGGCATTTTAATAAAGGATGCGGACATATTCCAAAGTTGCTGAGAAGCTTTGCAAGAAAGAAGTTCAAAGTAGAACATTTCATTATCTTTCCACTTACACTTTCAAAGAACAGAAAACTGAAAAAGGCAATAAGGATAATAACAGTATTACTAATCCCCAAAAATGACAAAACATGGAAATGAAATGAAAATTGGGTTTATTTTCAACTCCAACAAACAGAATTTATGTAAGTCATAAATGTTAAAGCAGAGCCATCACAACAATGACTCCAGTCGACTGACAGACACAGCAGTGTCCATTACATGTAGGCTGCCACATGTAAGATAAAATAAAAGCAGCTGACAATTACTTAGAGTATACATAGATGTAAAAGTATACATAGATGTAAATATAGACCACAGCTGCCCAGCAGTTTGTGCGCTTAACATGCCACAATAATTGAGCAAAACGTAGGAGCAGGGAAATTAATCCCAAGCACAAACAATGGTAGGTACAAGACATAGATATTTGAACGAATGTAAATACAACAGGAAAAGGAAACATGACTGTACTGTCATGCAAAAACAACCGAGCGTGGTAGAAGTGAAATTAAAATAGGAATATGATACATAGCAACGTGTAAACAACATTTCCTAACAACGTGATATAACAGGTAATCGCATGATTATACTGCCATACGAAAAAGAGGCATCAGGGTGGCGGCGGCAGACGACGAAACACTCGCGAGTTGTTTGGTTCCATATTCCGATTCAAGGATGGGTTCTGCCAGCGGAATCTATCTTTTTGATAGTTTCCAGATGACTTCTGTTTTTTACATTTAACGTCCTGCTTTTTTAGCAAGACGGAGTCACAATACCTGACGGTTCTATCCACAGCTTCCCAATATATTCGCAGGCCTTCAGAATCTGCCTGTTTCAAGGTACAAATTCCTGTCGTGAGGGTCCCAGACTCTTTTCAAGTGTAGAGTGCTAACGTTACAGTGAAGGTGAACCATGTCCTCCAGACACTTATTGAATTTACGTCGTAGCAGATTATGTGTGTCCGTAAAATTATCATGTAGCAGAGCTTGTATCCATAAAATGTGGGGGTATGAGTATTTAATGCTCTTTGCAGGCAGGTGATCCTTGAATGCTGCAATAGCGCGGTCATGCTCGGTCATAATGTGGTTCAAAAGTTTACTCATTGACTGAGAAATTCCCTTTGCACAGTTTCTGACAGTGAACAAGTTAATTAAATCATCATCAGGGACGATTACTACCAATTTTGGCAGAGGTAGAATCTTATTATTGTATCTACATTCAATGGCAGAAACAAGGATGTTGCACATCCTGCTGATCAGACTGGGATTGTCAGAATAAAAATTTCCAAAGAAACCTGTGACATCGAAATGTGCTTTGACATAGCTGTTGAATTCTGTGCTCTTCCTACTTTTGAAATGTTGTTCAAACGATCTAGATGCAAAGTTGTCTCCAAGGACCCAACATCTGTCATATCCAGCAACTGGAACTGCAATTTATAACAAACGTTAGTAATATTTATCAAACTGTTGAAAATTGTCGAGTTATCATAACAGTCAATTTGTGACATGTAGTAACATGTGCTCAATGAGACCACCGAGGTTGCGCCGGAAATGTGACTTCCGAAAGGCCGACATAATTAATTATAGCTCCTCCCATGACCACCATGTCTCTTTATCCGGGTCAAATGCTACTTTATGAGCAGGTTATGCCAGAAGCACGACTTCTGAAATTCCAACATAAATAATCATAGCTCCACCCATTTTGATGAGGCCAATGTGTGTCCATGCGACCAATAAAATACAAAACATGTCGATATGCCCCTTAGTAGTGCATTGTAAATTGGCCATGTTGATGATCGAGGGCGGCCACATGAGCGCTCTTAATTGTTTTTGAGGTATCTGTATACTGCATTTGACTTCCATCTACCCATCGCTTTAATTTGATCCAAATTGTAACCAAATTTTTGTAGGTCACAAGCACGACCAATCCTGAAACTATGCACATCATAAAGAGCACTATTCAAGTTAAGTCTGTCTAATAGTGTCCTCAGTACATTCCTAACTTGGTGTGGTTGTACGGGTGATTTATCTCTGAACACAAAGAACTGTTCAGAGTCTAGTCTATAGTACCCTCTGGCTCTCATAAAAGTGGTAACCAGTGTGAAAGGGCAGAAGAACATTTTGTTCAAAAGCATTCTGTCCCCGGTAGCAGTGATTCTAATCTTCTGAGGTCCTGATTCTGGACCATGAGCTTTGAAGAATAGAGGACAACTAGAATTTTGTCCTTAATATTGCCTACATGAAGATTCCCAGCTTTTATCACATGGGGACCTTTGGATACTTCCCCAACTCTCAAAAGGCCATAATAGGCTAGTGCAAATAGGGCCTTGTATAGTTTTTCAAGATAGGGTTGAGCATTCTCATTGAAGAACCTTTCTATTTCAAATAGCAGCATTTCAAATAATCCTTTTTGGATTGGAAGTCTTATCTTGACTTTGTCATTCTCCATTTTACATCCTCTGACTAGGGAGCTCAAAAGTGCTTTGTTATCGTCCCATTGGTAGCCATCCTGTTTCAGAACAAATTTAATGGCACTAAAATAAGATTTGAGTGTTGAGGATTGAAGGCCACGATCCACTAGATATGCTCCAAACAGTGCAGTTTTCTCCTCCCAAGACAGAGTTAATCTAGTATCAAGGTTGATAATGAATTTGTCAAATAATTTTTCTTTGTGGACTCTCTGGTTTGTTGGTTTTGTAACCTTTCCAAAACCATGTTAATGTGATCAAGTGAGATCTTTGAAGATTGTGAAGATTTTGAAGAACTACAGTCACTCCTGCAAGACTTCCTCTGACCTAAATGAAGCAAGAGAAATCATTAATGTTTCCATATTTGGTCCATAGGCCAGAGTGCTAATGGTATGGATTCAGGGTTGGTATTTACCTGTCTATGTAATTTTGCACATTGTTGCTTAAAATAAGGGATCCTATTTCTAGATAGACTGTCAGCTAGAATGTTCTTTGTACCCTTCACATGCCTAGCAAAGATTCTCACATTCTCATTGAGTCCCTTAAGAACAATCAACCTGATCAATACCATACAGTTCCTGCAAGAGGATGTTGTGTAATTTATCATGTCAACCACACTTTGGTTGTCACAGAATAGTATGACTCTCCTGTTCTTGAATAATGGAATCCATGTCAAAACTGCTGCTGTAACTGCATAGAGTTCTAAATATTCAATACTAGGTTTGTATTTTCCTATGAATTGCGAGTCCCATAGTTTGTACATCCACGCTGGACCACAAATGGCCCCCATACCGATTCTGCCACTAGCATCACTGTACATGTCTATTTCATCCGCGACTAATGTCTTAGAAAAGTCCAAAAAAGGTCTACAGAAAACTGTGGGTTGTTGCAAAAAGGTCAACCACATTGAGAGATCATCTCTCATTTCTGCGTTGATTCTAATATGATGGTGTGGTTTGAACTTGTCATTCGCTGTGTATGTATACAGTCTCCTAGTGAATGCTCTGCCAGGAATGACACATCTACCTAAGAAATTCAGGAAGCCACAAATTTTTTGTAGCTGATTCAATGTAACTTTCTTGCTCTTTTTATCCAATACACCATCAATCAGTAGTACTGCTTTCCTGATTTTTTCTATTGGAATACAAACACACTGATTAATTGTGTCAATAAGTAGTCCTAAGAAAACTAGTTTAGTAGTTCCCCAAAAAGTTTTCTCTAATGAAACAGGGAAAGCAATCATTTCGCAAACTTCTAGGAATTGTTTCACCTGGTTGTCACAAGAGAGTTTCATGAGGGCAGCGAAAAGGAAATCGTCCAAATAATTTACCAAGCTTTTCTTGGTTTTCCATTGTACAATATGATTGACTGCATTACTAAATCGTTGGAAGTGGGAACATGATATGGATGCCCCAAATGGTAAGCACTTGTCCACAAAGTAATATGTTTTGCCGTCTATGGGTGAGACTGCTTTCATAATTAGGAATTTCCAGTGTTCCTTTTTAGGTGGTTTAAGTTTACACTTAAACCACCTTATAGGATCACGGATGGCAACTTCTTTTCGGCAATTTGG
>JBCAUG010733620.1:0-11850 GCA_038406175.1 Haplosyllis leylae | reverse complement strand
GCACTTCAGTAAATCTACCCGAGCTATGTACAACTTGTTGCCCTGCCAATAAACTGACATCCACGCTATAAGTAACCATGTCTTGTCTTTATGACCCCCACGACAATGCCAGTTCACATGTTTGCCTCACATGCCAACTGCTGGGGTCCTTTATGATAATTCAAACAACTTAAGTCATCATTTAGATTAAAGTGAACATCTAAAGTCATTCAGTGTGCTTGCTGCACTTTGGTATCTCTTAGCACTATGCTGTCTTTGTGTTCTAGTCACTAGAATTCCAAACACTAGAATTTTGAGGCTTTGGAAATACACCTCACAACACCGTTTAAGCTTTATTTAGATGTGCTTCCCCTTACAGTCTGGAAAGGTTATTCAATAAAGACAACAGAAGCTGCTTGTTTGTGTTCTTATCCAATGAGGTGACCATTCCTCAAGGAGTATTCTGAAGACCCATTGGCAGACACTAGTAGGACTTTCATCACCTACCCTCACAATGGCTTGCTGTACAGACCCTTGTTGCAGTATCCCTGAACTATTTGGGCCCTGTGCATGAACAAACTACGATAACTGTTGTCATCCCATGGGATAGAAAGTTGAATGTCCCCGCATTCCCACACCAAGGATGTCTAACCGGACCTAGTTAATATAGTCGACATTTTATTTCTGATATTAGATTCTCGTGTAAATCATTTCATTCTAAACACCAGGAGAAAATATTTCAGAGTGAAAAGACGAACCAAACATTTGATGAAGACATATTGTTACTGGATGATGATGATGATGATTTTGAATTGGAAATTTTAAGAGGCGATGCCCGGCAAACTTCTCTGGCAAAAGCAGCGAGTGTTCCTGTGCGAAATGACCCAATGATCAAAACAAAGGTACACACATTTCTCTTGTACCCATTTTACCTTGGAATGCCCTATTGTATCCATTTGTTAATACACTGTACAGGGTTCCCACCGACATTGGCCAACCTGAAACAACCTGGGATAAACCGTTCAGTCAGGGAAAAGTCAGGGAATTGTGAAAGTTTATACAAAAAGAAAATGAAGTGGAAACATGTGAAAAATTAAAAACTTTTCCGCAAAGAATCCTTGTTGAATGACTGGAAATAGCCCAAACTGTAATCATCACTGCAATCAAAAGAAATCTCCGTTAAAAGTATTCCCTAAAATGGCTTAAAGTATAATTAAATGTATTTAGAAGTCTGGGAAATAGACAAAAACTACTGAAAATATCAGGGAATGTTTTCGAGGGAAAAGTGTCAACCCTGTTGAAAGCACAAAGTTAGAAAACGAATATTTTACGACAAGAAAATAATTCACTGAAATCATCGATGTTCTTCTCAGAAAGAATAAGTCGCAAAACGAAAAGGCCGAAAACCCTTGAGCTAAGTAAGAAGTTGAATTTACATTGTGTTCCAGAAGAAAAACACATGGATAAATCCAAGCTTTGATGACTTTGGGGGAGATTTTCGAAGAATCGGTAGCAGTACGCTCAGCCAGTTAGGAACATCCCCTCAGACACTTGTGTCACGTAAGAGGACGAGAAATGCAGATGAACCCATAAACAAGAGCGGAAGAGTGAAACCATCATCTCCGACTTCAGATCTGTGGGTTGAGAAATACAAGCCCAAATCACTGGTAACGCACCCACTTGACACTTGTAAATGGCTCGGCGGATACGCACTTTTATCGTAATTAGTCAGAAACAGTAAAATAGAAACTTGCAATATCACCGTGCTCAGTTATGTTTTATATTTGCTTTGTATTCTGTGGAGAAACTGAATTTATCTGACGGCAATAGATTTAAGCCTTGTTTACACGTAACGTTTGAGTTTGCGTCAGCATCTCCGTTCCCCGAGTGTTTACACTTAACGTGCTACAGAGGTAAGTGTAAACACCCCCCCCCCCATTGCCACACAAGCCATTCTTTGCAGACGTTACGTGTAAACAGACCCTTAAGCGAACTTTTCTCTGTGCCTTTTTACACAGCCTTCAGTGTGATCCTTTCAGGCTGATCTTGCCGTACACAAGAAAAAAGTAAGTGAGGTACAAGAATGGATAGAAATGAATGCAAAGCATCCAGCACAACAGGTAAATAGGTCACAAATGTTACAAAAGTACAACAATGGATAATGCTAAACATGTGCTAAATATATCAGCAGGTTATTCCTAATATAAAGGCTGGTTTACACATAACGTCTGCGTTTGTGTTTTCCTTTGATCTTTGCCGTCCCGTTCTTGAAAATACAAAGATCAAGTATGAATACCATCACTTGTTGTCATATAACCCATTCTTGATGTTTGACGCAAACGCAGACATTACGTGTTAACAAGGTTTAAGAGTGCGCGCCTCTTGGTCGAGAACTTTCCACACAGACACAAGAGGTAGGGCGAAGGGATAATGGTCAAACTTCAATCTAACCAATTAGATTATTATGATCAATTTCAGGGTGCGCCGATGCTACTGCTAACAGGACCAGCTGGATCAGGAAAAAGTGCCACTGTTTATGCATTGGCAGATGAAATGAACATTGATTTAAAGGAGTGGGCAAACCCTACAGCAGAAAATACCCAACGTATGAATCCAGATAAATATAATGGGCCAGGTATTGAAAACTTGTGACTTATTCAGAGCTTTGATGTTACAGCATCTGTAAATTTAATGGATATGTACTCGGTTTAATTTTGATGTCATTTGTTTGCTGTAGAATTTGTACCAGTGGGAGGAACTGCGTACGAATCTCAGAGCAGTCAGTTTACTGATTTTTTGTTGCGCGCGAACCGATACCCGTCGTTACAAATGTTAAATCTACATTCCTTGCACAGCAGACTCATCCTAGTTGAGGTAGCGGTCACTGATGCTATTCGCTTCATTATATTACCAATTGAAACATTGAGCATAGGACAAACGAATGAAAACACATATAAATAAATGTTTTAAAGATTGCTGTGAGAAATTTCCTGGTACAACTTCTTTTTTGCAGGAATATCCAAATGTGTTTTTCAGTCAAACAAGGCAATTTCATGATGTACTGAGGTACATATATTTTAAATTCATATTGAGTGAAGTAGTGAATAAAAAGTTTTAGTAAAGTACAGGTTAGGTCAATTGAAAACTCATTGCAACAATTGTAGAATACCAGCGGATGGTTTTAAAAGTGGTTCATTGCAAATATGTGATTTTAAAATAACGTCAATTGAAAACTCGTTGCAACAATTGTAGAATACCAGCGATGGTTTCAAAAGTGGTTCATTGCAAATAGTAATTTAAAAATAACGTTTAAATATATTAAGGAAATATAGGCAGCAGGGGCAGAGTCCATTGATATTTATTGTAAGTGATAGTGCAGGAGGAGACGGGAACGAACGCTTGCTATTTCCTAAAGATGTTCAAGCAGAATTACAGATCAAAAATATCAGGTACACTGAGTTGGATTTCTTCCACCAATCTGTTGAATAATTTCGAAGCAACTTAAACAGGAAACTGGCTTTGAAAGCAGTATAGTAGATATAAATGTTGAAACAATCCTTCTTCTCTTGCAGTTTTAATCCTGTTGCGCCAACTAGTTTATCAAAGGTTCTGCAAAGGATAGCTTCGGTGGAATCGTCACAGGTATGATGTGTGAAGTTCCTTTAATAATATACCATGAGAGATTTCCTTTGGGTTAATTGTTTACAGAAATATGTCGTTTAGTCGTGCCGTCTCAAGAGCGGAACGACTGGTTGGTTGTTCGTGGACAGTTGCAAAACAGTTCGAATTTTCAAAATTTGGTCAAATTAAAAATTCCGAAACCAAAAGGTGTTTCAGGACAGTCTAAGTGACTTAATTTTTTTACATGCCCCCCCCACACACACACACATTTTTGCTTCTCTGCAGATTTTGCTTTATATATTTTCTGACCTCCCCTTAACCCCACCACCCCCCCCCCTTTCAGCTTTATCTCACTCTTCATCACACATTTTTTCATCTCATTATCTTCTCTTTTACCTTTTTGTATTTAAATTAGTTTATCTCTTCATCTTCCTACCTAAAGCAAAGTTACAGTTAAATCGAATCACATAATGTGATGGAGCGCGACACAATGCTGGTAAGCATTCTTGTTTGTATTTCTAGTGTGGAAGAACGGTGCAAACACCCAACAAGACCACTCTGGATTCTCTTGTAGCTTCTTGTAGCGGTGACATCAGAGGAGCTATTAATGCTTTACAATTCACATGCCGTCAAGGTAAGTTTAGTACTATCGGTTTTTGGTTACGTCGGGAACTGTTGTTGGTGGATGTCTTGTAAGATTTACAGATCCGTACATATTTGGGCAGCAATTCTCAAGTACAGCAAATATTTTATTCCTGGCTAGTAAGAGTCAGGCTACTACTTTAATTGGAGATTTGGGTCAGACCTTTTCCGCGCCAGTTCCAAACACACTTCTTATGCGTCAGAACTGCATTAGCAGCTTCATGGGTACCCTGACCAATAAAAAGAGCACCTTTCAATTAAGGGCGCCTTTGAAATTGGAGTATAGAAATAGAGAAAAAGAGCCCTACTCCATTGAGGAAATATCGTTTAGATGTTTGGTGTCTCTATGTTTGAAAGGCACCTTCATGTTCAAAAGCGCGGCTCAAACCAAGGCATCATAATTAGCTGTTTCAATATTGACCGCTGTTGTTGTTTGTTTTGGATAAAATTACTATCTAATGGACATGTGTGAACCACCTGATGAAATACTTTTTTGTTCAAAATTTGAAGAGGAGGAGAATGAAGAAGAAATGCTGCCATTATTATGTAACAAGGTTGATTTTTTTCTCTGTGTGTGTGTGTGTGTGCGTGTGTTAAATGTGATGTGTGTTAAACGTGATGTGTTCTCCGACTGTCTTCGTGTAAATGAAGCTGTGTTCCTGGTCCTGTGTGCGTTAATTGTCGTCAACTGTGTTTAAATATCACATATGGTAAGTTGATAATTTTAGTGAACTTAAGTAAATTACGATACTTAGCGTGTGTATCTAAATACTTGAAGGATTAAGTAATATGAATTTAGATGAGTCAATTAGATCAAATCATAACATGACTTCAATTAAATAGTCCGTGTTAATCGCATTAGATTGGTTGTGCTTTAATATCGCCGATGTTTTGAGCGCACAGTTCGCTCGTAAGTTACTGCCAGGACGATTTACACAATACCATAACTTACCATTTCACCGTAATAACGGGTTACACAATACTTTTAACTACCATTTCTGTGTGGTAATCTGTAATTGGAAAACACAGTAATGGCCTGTCTGCAGGGCCCACTTTGCAGGTCAAATGGTAACACGTCGTATGATAGGAAATCCAGACATTTGTGCATTAAGCCCATTGATCACTCACTCCTCTCAAGTCATGCTGCGAACAATTTCCATCGTGAATTGTGCAATAGTGTTGAAGTTGATTTCCTGCTGTAATAAGTGTGAAAATTACTATTGATTTCTCTCATTCACATATTCATTGCGATCTAAATTATCGGGCTGAAGGATTTCGCAAATATTTTTAAATGTCGGCTTTGATTAAAGTCATCGTGCGAAAGGCGAGAATCTATATGATCGGTGTGTTTGAGCACAGATTGATCTTGTACAAAATTTGATCACAAAAGCAATGTGATTAGGAGGAACACATCTGGTATGGGGAACTTTCTCTGTCCCCGCAGACTGATTCGGAGGCTGGAATTAGACACTATACATCACTGGAGCTGTCATGCTGCATTTACATATCACGGTCAGCGGTTCTTAAACACTCGTATCCACAACCTGCCGCGTGGACCCTTTTTGTGATACCGGTAGTTGCATCCAAACAAATGAAGTTTTCCAGTATTTTCCAATACTTACAAAAGTTGTTGGCAATTTAACTTTTTAAAATATAGGCATGAAAAAGATTCAGTCCTTTCAGTTCGTTGTAGATTTCTTGGGGTAGCTCCTGAAATTTATCTTTAGAGGAATTCACTATATTAATTTGTTTAATTCAGTTATCAAGTGATGGTGAAAAATTGGCCATGTAGTTAACAGAACTTCTGAGAAGGAAGTAAAGGGAATTACGGGGATATATCTCATTTTCTATGAATGCGCAAGGTATGAGGCATTTTTAACCATTAAAAATATCAAATGTTACCGTGTATGCTTTCTTTAAAGATTACTCTCCGTTGTCCATTTTATTAGTACTCAGGTGGTCAAATTTGTATGAAACGGCTTGTTCTATTTCTATCAATAATCATTAATATCTTAATATTTCCAGAACTTGTATTCAATTATGAAAATAATAACAGTAACAATGTTCCCCGCCCAGTAGACCTTTATATTGAAAAATAGAAATTGACCGTCAGTATGTGTCGAGATAGAGAGAGAAAGTCAACACAAAAGGAAGCTGGAAACTGAGTATGATTTGTATTGGAACTAGAATAGATATTAAATGTTCTGTGTGGCAACTGTGGCTCATGGAACATAGTTGCTCATACATCATACACAGTTAAATGGTGCTTTGACAGGGCCCTTGTACTGATAATGGTTTGGCAACAGATCATTGCCATTTAGATTATGGTACGTAACTTTGGTCTGAACAGATGCAGAAAATGAAATATTTGTATTTCCCGAAAGTTTGACATAGTTCGTGGGAAACTAATCAGGATAAAGCAAACTGAACTGATGGTTTATTCACACTGACCGAGAACGATACGAAGAAGCTTACAATGGTGAATGGTAAACCACTCATCATCGAGACCATTGACATTCCCTCTTAGTGTCAGTGTCAGTCTGGGTCGGTGTTGGTGATCGACTACAGCTGTTTACAAATGTTCCGGAATAGCCTGATGGCAAAATCAACCAGTAATAAGTATTTAGTCATGTCACGTTCTTTTTGTTCTAATCGATTTCCTCTTATTAAACCATTAACTACACACTGACTGACAGAAGCGCTAATTGGTCTGCGCTAACGTAATTGGTCACCATGTTGGAATTTTCATTTTTGCCTGCATCTGAACAGATGAGCTCTGGATTTCTTTGCTAACAAAATTATTGGTTATGGTAACTGTAATATCTGGAAAATCGACCCACAAATTATAGTATTGAAAGTTTCACTAGTCGAATTGGTGGTAATCATAGAGTCCTTTCAAGGACTTGATGTAATTGCTGGCCAAAAACAATTTTACATGACCACTATGGGAAGGAGATGTAATACTTTCTCATTTGGAATTATTTGTCTGCCCAACTGATACTATTGTTTGATATTTCCTTCATCGTGGCTTACGAGGGTTGTTCAATAAGTTCTCAGACTAACATAGAAAGGCATTCAGGCATAGCTTACTTTTATATTTTCTGGATACTTCAACTCAATTGTACTACAGATGACTAGTTTTGATATTTTTGTGAAGAACTGTATTTGCATTCAAATAAATGGCACCAGATGAAATGATGGAGAGAGGGAGAAAGGTAGCTGAGTTTTGCAAATTTCCAAAGTCCAACCTCAATGGTGCATGTTTGGAACTGTCAAGGAGTCATTATTTTTTAAATACATCAATACTTATTTTAAAGAATAACTGTTATGTATTTTTAAGATCATGGGTAAAAGATGGGATTACTTTTACAACTTATTTAATGAGATTTAATAAATTGGAAGGTATACAATATGAAAATCTGATATGCTACCAAAATATTGAAACTGTGCATTTGATATTGATTGCAGTAACTTAAATAACTGAAATACCAGATACTCACACCTATATATAACTATAAGTCATGTTTATTAAAGTACCCAAAATTGCCAAGGTATGTGTGGCCATCTTATAAGGTCCATTGAATTTTTGTGTGAAAAATTCCTTGTAATTGAGAAGAAAAACCATTCATGTATTTATTGAACTTCTAGACTCATTACATGACTTGTAGAGTATCTTTTAAAGCTAATAACCAAATAGAAGTACCTTTTTCATTTTATGATACAATTAGATTTAAATACACTTAATATTCCATGTAAATTAGTATTAATATTAAGCTATCCTAAATTTCTGAAAATTACAGAGGTAGTAATAATTTGAAACTGCTACATTATCTACAGGGACATTATTGCAAATTATATTTTTTTATTTTAAAGGTAACTTGTATGTCAATATTATCTCTATTCTGATACTTTATTTGAATAATACACTAGAAAAATTTTAATGACTTGGTAATTCTGTAAATTTGAGGAATCTAAAATATTTGATGTATTGGATTCAATAGCTCTCTGTATCTTAATACAGCATCAATTATTTTCAACACTTATAATAGTAATATAATATAAAGGTTATCTAAATTGAAACATATATTTAAATATTTGAACAATTATTACACTAATCCCAGTATGTTGATATGAAAGCAATCATGTCCACTGATTTTAAGTATCTTAAGGCCATTCAAATACAGTTTCTCTAAGTAACTAAAATGAAGCTGGTTAACACATTGATATAAGTTTTGCTCCTCACAGTGTAGTACTTTTATTTACAAATACCATATCAATTTGGATATTATTTTTTATGTTAGGCCGAGATCTTATTGAACAACCCCTGTAGGTCCACTGTCTTTGATCATTTCTCTCATAAAATGTTACTTGATCTAGATATTTGGCTGATACGGCTGGATGGGTTCAGTTCCAGACGAACATCACCAAAAAGGGGGTTTCTTGCGCGTACCAACATCGGAGAGATAAAATGAGAAATTCAATTAAGGAATATTCCTACAGGCAGGCCTTATTAAATAAAACTTTAAGAACCCAAGGAATAGAATAGGATTTTGATATCAGAGTAAGAGGATTTATCTGGGAGAATGAAGAGTAAGAATGTTTTATTGAGTTACTGATTACATTCATCTACCTGTAGAAATTGCTCCTTGTAATTGAAGCCACTTGGAATAAAGCGGTGGTAAAGACGATGGATTAGGTTTCTCCACCGTTCTTAATTGTAAGACTGCCTGCGGGAGAACCAAAGTTAATCATAGAACTTTTATCCTGAAGTCATGAAGAATATTTGCCAGCTGATTTAGATGTAACTTACAGGCTTCCGCTTGCTGATAGGGACTTCTTTTGATGAACAGATGTAGTGTTACAGTTGATAAAGAATGGAGAACACTTTGAATTTTGAAAAGGTCTAAATGTTTCAATATTTGTTATTTTGGTTACATGATAGTATTTGGAAGTCAAATATTTGTTCACTGAACAATCGACCACTGATATTAACTTCCCAGTACCTGTAGCTGGGGGCAATACAGCTTGGACCCGATACATTTTTACCCTTTTGCCGTTACAGATATCCACTGACCGATCTCTCCTCCCGTTGGGTACAAAAACTTAATGCACTTGTCTGGTGAAGTACTGTGGAAACTTTTCAATATAAAGTGCGAATCCTGTTTGAGCTGAGTGTATGACATTCGATACCACACTCCGAAATTGAAAAAAGAAAGATTCGCAAAGTCAGACAAGACTTTGTCAAAGCTAACGTTTCATACAACTGGTTTCCAATGTAGAAAATCGATTTCACTGTCACATCAATTGATGCTTGTTTTCTGGATGAAGACATTATGTCAACCTAAGGAAAAAGGACCTCATGGGTACGGAGACCTCGCTGTGATTTGTTCCGATTGTAAAATCACTGCAGATGCTAAATGCGCTTCTATGGCTGCAGTGGTCTATTTGGTACAATAGTGGCCATAAATCGCGGAAAGGATTTTAAAAGTCTCCGTGCTCGCATTTGAATCTATTTAACATTGGCGAAGTCCTCTTTGGATCTACGTGAGCGATGGCCTTGTGATGCTTTACTATTTTGGTAAAGTTTAAGAAAAAAGTTTTTGAAGTTGTATCAAAATTTTGGAACAACGTCCGAGAGATCTAAATACTGTCGATGCCATTCTTGAGCTTCTTGTCGCCTTTAGGCGGTACATCCTTCCGTCAAAATGTATTCACAAATGGGTGGTTGGTTAACAGTGAAGTATCCTGGCAGTTTAGCCTTGCTGCCGTACTTTATTCGTGTCTGTAAAGTGGTAATTGAGGTCTTTGCGAAAGGTAATAGTCAGTCCAAAAGTATTTGTGAATTCTGCAGTTTCTGATATTCACAACACGGGAGGTGTTCGCTGAAGAATAAACACACCCAAAGATTTAACTTCTCTGACGCAAAATCTAACACCGCAAGCTTCTGTTGTACTATTCTGAATACTATTGAGTACTATTGTTGAATAACAACAGAAATTTCTTGATTACATTGTTCGACATTTATTATTAAGCTTTAGGAGAGTAATGCCAAGTTTTATCATCCGGCCAACACAGTCCCATACCCACAGAAATTATAAAATAATGTCTGGATGAAAGAAGAGATACCGTATGATATAAATCACCATATTAAGCGACAAAATGTGACATCAACATCGGAAAAATCATTACAATAAATTGGGTTTTCGCCTTTGGACAATGCAGAGAGTAAAGTTGTTATATGGTAAGCAGTGATCTATAATGACCTCTGCTGATAATAAATCTGCGAGAGAATGAAACTGCTGGTGCGACCAGAGATTTGCCTAAAAGAATGTGAGTCTCCAATAGTGCTATTAGTTTTACATCAATAAATCTCGGCCGTCCATAGAATCGTGCTATTTACTCAGTGGACCGGGCAAACAGAATCCCCTGTCTTTATTAATTGTACATCACTGCGACAGGAAAACCGTCACAGTTGGGAAAGAAATCGGCTCTTTCTCTTCTATCTAGTTCAGACATTGCAATTACAATTGATCCACCCGGTGTCTTAGCTGTTGTTTACGCATCAAATTTTGACGCCAAACTTAAATTATTTCAGAAACTTTACAAAGATTCAAGTCAGCTGGAGTATTGGTTATTCTCGTCATGATATTACTTTTCTTTATCATATCTCTAGAATGAGTTGCCTTACACTTTAGTGCTTATGGGCACATTCCCAGCCTTATGTCAGTTCTATTTTTTTTTCTTCAACTTCTATCAGAAGAGTGTGAGTCATTTTGTTCTTGACCAAGATTTCATGACAATTTACAAGGGCAGAAGATGAACATGTTTTACAATCAAGTGAATACTTCCATGGCATCAAGCAGTTGTGAAAACCCAGTATAACTTATGAAGACAGGATAATCAATTTTTAGAACCAAACTTCAGTTTACTTTCGGAGAAGCTGCATTAACTGCACCAAGTGTCTCTGTCAGGTGTCTTGTCTATTGACCAACATCAAGGAGTCTATATTCTTTTAATACCGCAAGTTTTACAAAATGGATTACATGGGGTGTAGAATGGTCCATCAGGACTAATACTCCCAGTGTTTCAGGCAAAGCTCCATCAATACATAAGATTCCAAATAAGCAGATAGATGAAACATCCCGGCAGACTGGCTAACCCTTCATTTGACTGTAAGGCCTGATGAGGCATTGATAGCCGGACTAAGATCCATACGGAATTCGGCCAAGAAACTCAAATCAAATGATGTTGTTTGGGAAAGGAATGAGTCGAACTGACAAAACAACTTTTTGCATACGAGGCTTGATGCCCAATGTGCAGCGAACTTGGCTGTCATGATCAGTGAACAACTTTTTCCATGATGGCATGGCGTCAAATGGGAATCAAAATTTCCAAATATACTTCTCTGCCCACCAGTTTCCCAGTCTGCTACTTACTTACTTGCCTGGGTATTATGGTTTATGTGATCAAATCTTTTTGCACATAAATATATGCGAGGTCTTTTAGGTGTACTAATAATACTCAGATACGGCCGAGTATAGTCTACGCTTTCCTGGACCTCTGGTACCTAGGATCCTCTGAGGAAGGTCTTACGTCCGGTCACACATA